>CM022667.1:4724707-4787207 GCA_012295275.1 Chrysomallon squamiferum
AAAAAAAAAAAAGAAAATAACATATAAAAAAGTAAACAAAAACAAACAAACAACAGATAAACTAAGAGAGCAAACGTTGGAGGTTTTCAGTTCTTGAAACGGAACATAAAACTAGGTACAATACGTACAATTTGTTTTCTTATCTTACCAAACGATCATTTCTTTCCTATTTTTCTTTTCTCACAAATTCGTCCATTCTCGGTTTTATACGAATAACAACGCATTTGACAGAGGGAAGCACTTGCTAGCACGTGACAGCGTAGCGTTTCATATTGAGGCCTAAAAAGTGTCCGTTTCTGTAGACAATTCAGAGAAACTCATTTCAACTTGAAAATTTATATTAAAAAAAATAATAATAAAAAAATAAAATATAGCTAGAAGAACGACAACTCTTGTTATCTTTTCGCAGCATGTCAAGCGAAAGTAGTGGTTCCTACTAGCGGAGAATAAATGTGTATTCGTTATTTTCTGTTTGAGAATACAGTAATATTATCTTGAAATCCTGTCTAATATTTGGAGCGTGTTAAGCAAATCTCTCTATATCCCCCAAACTACCATCAAAACAAAAAGAAAAACAAACAATATACAGATATGTGGAGAGAGAGAGAGAGAGAGAGAGAGAGAGAGAGAGAGAGAGAGAGAGAGAGAGAGAGAGAGAGAGAGAGAGAGAGAGAGAGAGAGATGTAAAATATAATCAGTTTTCTTTATTTAATTCACTCGAAACTAAAGCGCCTTTGTGATTTGTAAGTCAGTTTAGATGTTTCAGAGAGAAGTATCACAGTATTTAACCATTCTATGTCTTTCTAGTGTCAGACTGCTGTATGTCTAGTCAATAACACTTCACTTTGTTTTTACTGAAATTCCTATGTTACTAAAATTATCTTTTTATCCTTAACTAACTTTAAATTAATTTAAGAAAATAAAAGTAAATATTAATAAAAGAAACAACAATAAGAAAATGAAATAAAAATAAAAATGAATAAAGAAAGAAGTAAAATAAATAATAATTATAAAAAGATAAACTGTGGAAAAAGTTGTTGACAAAGAAGTATTATCTGTTTGTCTGTCTGACTATTCATGTATCCATTCACACATACTTCTTTCTGCTCTACAGTTGTGTTTAATGGACCATCGATATGTTTTTAAAGCCACAAATATACAAGTTCTCATTATTATATTAAACATTTATACGAATATAAAACAATTTAATTACCTTCATTCTTGTTTTCTGTCTCACCTCAGTCACATAATACAAACAGTTTACGTCATCTGGCTTTAATATATAATGCATATTTCCAAGATACAAATTGACTGTAATTTTTTATTGTTTTCAAAATGTAAAAATAAAGTAAATATCTCAAGACCAGCTGAAAGTCTGTCATTGTTCAGTTTTTACTGTTAGAATCAGGTAGACTAGAAACTCGGCAAGAAAAAATGCAGTACAGGACATGTTTGTTTTTACAGGCTGTTGTCTCATCACTTGTAACTGCTTTACTTAGGTAAGTGTGTAGTAACTTTTGTGTTATTTAAACCTTGTACAAATACACACACATACACTTTCTGTTTGTCTGTACCTTCCTCCTTCCTGTCTGTCTCTCACTCTGACTCCTGGCTTTGTATCATCTCTCTTGATATGTTGCAGCATTTGTTTGTATCATTTACATATTTTTTCTATTGTATTAATAGTTACTGTTGTTTTATTATTTTATTATTAATTGGTCACATTTAGCTGTGATATAAATCAGTTCTCTGAGTGGATCATCAATCACGACTTTGATGATGTTGTCGCCTCTGACATCCTCCTGGAATCCCTCAGCAACATGATGGATAAAGTACAGTGTGCCATGGAATGCGCCAGAAATATAAAGTGCCTCTCATTTTCATATAACGAAAAACATATCTGTCATTTGCACAATGACAGATTTTCGAAGGACGTCAGTTATGAGTTTGCTGCAGGATGGCGCTACTATTCATATGTCGGTATGTTTCTTTACTAATACTTATTAAACTCTAAACATTCCTAGAAATAATAAAAATGTTGAAGTATCTTATCTCAACTGGAGGATGACATATTTTTAGTAATTTAAAAAACAAAAATAGAAAATGTATCTGTTTGAGTTGTGTTAAAGACAAAATACGTTGTTTCAAGAACAGAAATATAAGAGATAAATCCTATATATTCAGTCTCAGAAATATAAAAAACCTATATTTTCCGCCTCATAAGTACTAAAAGAATGCTATGTTTTTAGAAATATAAAAAAATTCCTACATTAACAATATCGTAAATATTAAAAGAACCTTTTATATTTTCTGTCTCGCAAGTAGAAAAATTACCTTCATTTTCAGTCTCAGACATACAAAATACTATATTTTCAGTCTCGCAAGTAAAAATAAATAACGGTATAAAAGTGAGTCTCATAAACATATTTAAAAAGATTCCATATTTCGAATCGCGTAAATATTTAAAATTTTCTGTATTTTCAGTGTCGCAACTACAAAATTAATTCCCTAAATTCAATCTCACAAATAAATAAAAAGTATCTTATTTTAAGACATACATATATAAAAAGATCATATATGTTCATTTTCGAAAGAACAAAAAAAAAAAAAAAAAAATACACAATAATGTTACATTTTCAGTCACACAAGTATAAAAAATCCAACATGTTCAGTTTCACGAATACAAAAAATCCTATATTTTCAGGACACTGTCCTACTGAAAATGGCTACATCTTCCTTAAGGACGTTGACGTCTGCCTCAAGATTGTCAACATCAGTAAAACCTGGTCTGAAGCTCGTGACTTTTGTAGCAAGTCACGTGACAGATTGATCGTCATAGACACGGATGAGAAAAATACAGCCATTAGCAACTACGTGAACAATACAACAGGTTAATATCATCATCATCACCATCGTCATATTCATCATTAGTTACACTAACAACACTTAATTTCGTTTTTCATCACTGCATAATTATATTTATCATCACAATCATCATCATCACACCCATCATCATATTCATCTAATAAAAATTATTTTCATGTTTTTCATGATTGCATAATACATTTATTAACAAAGTCATCGTCTTTTTATCCTCATGTTAGAGATCAAAGGTGTGCTTGGTAGAAATGTTTGCTCACCAAGGAATTTTTGGATAATTATAAGGAAAGAAAAAAAAAAAAAAAAAAAAAAAAAAAAAATAAATAAATAAATAAAGTTAAATTAAAGTAAAAAGGACAGCTGCTCGTTCTTACAAAATTTTTCTCGTTCCAGCTGATTTGTTGAAAATGAAACACAATTTCACACAACCAACTCAAAGTTTAACCATCTTATAATCACGATATTCACTCAGTTTTAAATGTGTGCATTTTTGTTTTATTTTTCAGGGGGTGCAGCCATCCATATTGGACTGACTGATGAACAGACGAAAGGAAAGTTTGTTTGGGAGAATGGAAAAAAACTTTTATTTTCTAAGTGGAAAAAAGGGCAACCTGATAATCGCAGAGGAATAGAGGACTGTGTGCAGCTTCTTTCACTGTCCAGTACATGGAAAGATATTCCTTGCTCGAAGGCTATCACATTTGTCTGCGAGAAACGAATGTGATTATTTCTGTTTTAATGTTCTTGAAAAAACAACCGAAATGTGGAACATAATTATATTAATTTTTGTATTTGCGAAGCTGCATCAATAAAAATTACTTTAAGGTTTACTTTTTTTTTTTTTTTTTTTTTTAAATTTTGTTTTCATAATTTCAAACAGACATGATCCTAAATTTTTTATCTCTACTACTACTACTACTACTACTACCATCACATTTACTATTATTATATGAACATCATCATCATCATCATTATTACTATTAAAGCGGCTACAAGGAAAAAAGTCATAAACAAAACAATCACATCAAAATAACATGAAGAAATAATAATTAAAAGTTGATCAAAAAGGAAAATGTAGAAAAAAGTCAAATGGAAAGTGAATTTTAACGAAGAAAAGAAGAACGTAATAATTTATTTTCAGACAGCAACAATGAAAATAACTGAAAGAATCAACCATCAAATTTCTGTAGATGACAGTATCCAGCTGTTCGATTATTATACATCATATGTTTATTTCACTTCTTTTCTTTTGTCAGTTCACTCTTGAATACAACAAGAACAACAAGAACAAAAAAATAAAATAAAATAAAATAAAATAAAATAAAATAAAATAAAATAACATAAAATAAACAAAAATAAAAGTAAAAGTCGAAGCTCCCAAAGAGAACCAGAAACAAAAATTTGAAAAATAAATAAATCATATATAAATAAATAAATAAATAAATAATAATAAAAGAATAAAAATACAAACAACAACAACAAAAAAACAATGAAAGAAAGAAAAAAAGAAACAATTTGGTATCAGGTGACAGAAACAGATATTTAAGTAATTTACGTGTTTCTTTTCTAGTGTTTCACACTGTGAAAACATAAATGTTTCTGTGTTAAGAAAAGAGCTGATAACTACAGTGGTGTGTTCTGTGCGAATCTACTGGGTATGGAAACTAGTTCTTTATAGTTTTCCTTCGTCATAGCACTCACTGAAATAAACGCAACTATGTGCAACCTTTTCCAGGTCCGACTGAACAAGACTGAAAAATATATTTTATTTTAATCCTTTGAAGGAATCCTGATATGACTTTATTTACTTCAGCTTACTACGTTCGTTATGAAGAATTCCTTTTATTATGAAGTCATTAAAGATTACTGCAGTTAACGATGTATTTGGTTCCTCGAATTTTCTCATAGTATCTCGCATAGATCGTGAGTTTGAAATATATATATATATATATATCTTTTTATTTATTACTTATATTTTACCTGCGCTGGTTCAAATGGATTACATTCTAAAACAATCGTTGAGCTCGTGTTAATTTTCTTTCAACAGAATACAACTTTGTCTCTCTTTCCCAACAGAGATGAATTATTTAAACTGTTTACTGGGAACACTGAATAAAATATGTTGGTTGCTCAGAGACGGTTACATCAGAAAACAAGAATCGTGTTTTTTGTCTAGGCAAGACAACTGGAATGGGAATACTTTGTCCGCAAAACAGAGAGATAACACTTCAAAAGGCTCTTGTAAAGAACTAAATTATTAAAGGGATAATGAGGGTTCAAAGTAGGTACAGTAAAGGTTAAACAAACAAAAACAAAACAAGCACAGAATTAAGAGAGAGATAAGCGTTTCGTTTGAACGATTAGAAAATTAACTAAGCGTTGTAACTAAGTGTATGTCTTTTTCACTTTCTATGTGATTGTAACTTGAGTATTTTTCTTCTGGCTTTTTTCTTTAATTTTACTTTTATGAATAAACCCATCAATCTTCTCCTAATAGAACCTTTTCGATTATTATAGACGTTTTTTGAGAAAATTATATACGTATGGGCAATTAGATTTTTTCATTATTACTATTTTATCTCCCTTCAGTAAGTTGGACCGTTATTCAGACATTGGTAAATGTTCTAGAACCTCTGTTTTATCATTTTTCTCTACCGTTTGGACATGTGCTTTTGATTTTCTATAACTGACCTATGACCATATTAAAATGAAAATGTTGAGATAGAGAGTGTATTCGCGTCTATATATATGTCTTTCTCTCCATTTATCTATCTGTCTTTGTCTGCATTTTTCTATCTATCTATCTATCTATCTGTGTGTCTGTCTGTCTGTGTCTCTTTATCTATCTATCTATCTATATATCTAGCTGTCTGTCTGTTTCTCTCTCTTTTTCTATCTATCTATCTATCTAGCTGTCTCTATGTATTCATCTATTAATACATCTATCTCTTCTATAGTTCTGTATCTCTATCTGTCGACTGTTTTTAAAGTCAGAAAGCAGAACTTCTCTCTGTTACACTAAAAATGTATATGAAAAAAATGAATAATTACTGTTCATTCTTGTGTTCGGTCTCAGCTCAGTCACAAAATAAAAGAAGCTTACATCATCTGGGTATAAGACATTGTCTTTATTTCTGAAAGAGACAAGGCTATGATAAATTATTTAATCAACACGTAATAATAAAATAAACATTTCAATACAGTCTGCAAGTCTGTCATTGTTCAGTTTTTACTGTTAGAATCAGGTAGACTAGAAACTCGGTAAATAGAAGGAACAAAATGCAGCACAGGACATGTTTGTTTTTACAGGCTGTTGTCTCATCACTTGTAACTGCTTTACTTAGGTAAGTGTGTAGTACTTTTATTTTATTTGAATGTTTTACAAATACACACTCATACACTTTCGGTCTGTGTCTACCTTCCTCCTTTCTGTCTATATCGCTCTGCCTCTCTGTCTCTCTTTAATCTATCCTTTCATCCTACCATCCATTCATTCATCCATCCATCCATCCGTCTGTTTGTCTGTCTCTGTTTGTCCATTTCTCTCTCTATATATATATATTTTTATCAATCGGTTATTATGTCTGTGTTTTTGTTTGTGTGTGTGTATGTATCTGTCTCTCACTGTGACTCCTGGTTTTGTATCATCTCTTTTGATATGTCTACAGCAGATATGATTTAGATTTATTTTCTCTATTGTATTTATGGTTACTGTTGTTTTATTATTTTATTATTAACTGGTTACATTTAGCTGTGATAATAATCAGTTCTCTGACTGGATCATCAATCACGACTTTGATGATGTTGTCGCCTCTGACATCCTCCCGGAATCCCTCAGCAACATCATGAATAAAGTACAGTGTGCCAAAGAATGCGCCAGAAATATCAAATGCCTCTCATTTTCATATAACGAAAGACATATCTGTCATTTGCATAATGACAGATTTTCGAAGAACGTCAGTTATGAGTTTGCTGCAGGATGGCGCTACTATTCATACGTCGGTATGTTTCTTTACTAATATCTTTTAAACTCTAAACATTCCTAGAAATAATAAAAATGTTGGAGTATATCTAGAAATTAGAAAATGGATCTGATTAGAAGTTGTGTTAAAGATAAAATACATTTATTTTCAAAAGAAATCGTATATTTTCAGTTTCTCAAGTATGAAAACGTCATGTATTTTCAGTCTCACATATATAACAAATTTCCTTCATTTTCAGTCTCAGAAATACAAAATACTATATTTTCAGTCTCGCAAGTAAAAATAAATAACGGTATAAAAGTGAGTATCATAAACATATTTAAAAAGATTCCATATTTCGAATCTCGTAAATATTAAAGAAATCTTATATTTTCACTCTCGCAACTACAAAATTAATTCTGTAAATTCAGTCTCACAAATAAATAAAACGTACCTTATTTTAAGATAGAGATATATAAAAACTTCATGTATGTTCATTTTTGGAAGAACAAAAAAAAAAAAAATACACAATAATGTTACATTTTCAGTCACACAAGTATAAAAAATCCAACATGTTCAGTTTCACGAATACAAAAATTCCTATATTTTCAGGACACTGTCCTACTGAAAATGGCTACATCTTCCTTAAGTACGTTGACGTGTGCTTCAAGATTGTCAACATCAGTAAAACCTCGTCTGAAGCTCGTGACTTTTGTAGCAAGTCACGTGACAGATTGATCGTCCTAGACACGGATGAGAAAAATACAGCCATTAGCAACTACGTGAACAAAGAAACAGGTTAATATCATCATCATCACCATCGTCATATTCATCATTAGTTACACTAACAACACTTAATAACGTTTTTCATCACTGCATAATTATATTTATCATCACAATCATCATCATCATCATATTCATCTAATAAAAATTATTTTCATGTCTTTCATGATTGCATAATACATTTATTAACAAAGTCATCGTCTTTTTATCCTCATGTTAGAGATCAAAGGTGTGGTTGGTAGAAATGTTTGCTCACCAAAGAATTTTGTGATAATTATAAGGAAAGAAAATAAAAAAAATAAAAAAAAAAATAAAATAAATAAATAAATAAATAAATAAATAAATAAATAAATAAATAAATAAATAAAGTTAAATTAAATTAAAAAGGACAGCTGCTCGTTCTTACAAGAATGTTCTCGTTCCAGCTGATTTGTTGAAAATGAAACACAATTTCACACAACCAACTCAAAGTTTAACCATCTTATAATCACGATATTCACTCATTTTTGAATCTGTGCATTTTTGTTGTATTTTTCAGGTGGTAAAGACATCCATATTGGACTGACTGATGAACAGACGGAAGGAAAGTTTGTTTGGGAGAATGGAAAAAAACTTTCATTTTCTAAGTGGAGAAACGGGGAACCTGACAATTATGTAGGAATGGAAGACTGTGTGCAGCTTACTTCATCGTTGAGTGCATGGAATGATATTTCCTGCTCGAATACCAACATATTTGTCTGCGAGAAACGAATGTGATTATTTCTGTTTTAATGTTCTTGAAAAAACAACAGAAATGTGAATCATAATTATATTCATTTTTGTATTTGACAAAGCTGCATCAATAAAAATTAGACTAAGGTTTACTTTTGTTTTTTTTCTCAATTTTGTTTTCATAATTTCAAACAGACATGATCCTAATATTTTTATCTCTACTACTACTACTACTACTACTACTATACTACTACTACTATTTGAACACTATGATATTTACTATTGCTATTATTATTATTATTATTATTAAAGCATTATACAATGAAAAAATCATAAACAAAACATTCATTAAAAATAAAAAGAAAAAGGTAAAAACAAAAAATTTGACATGAAAATAACACGACTAAATAATAATTTAAAAAAAAATGATAGAAAAAAGTCAAAATGGAAAGTGAATTTTAAGAAGAAAAGAACAACATTTTAATTTACTTTTTCAAAAATAACTGAAAGAATCAACGACACAAATTTCTGTCTATGATAGCATCCAGCTATTCGATTATTATACACATCATATGTTTATTTTAAAATTTTTTTTGTCAGTTCACTAATAATAATTCAACAAAACAATAATAATAAAATAAAAATAATAATAATAAAAAAAATAAAAAAAAAAATAAAAATAAAATAAAATAAAATAAAATAAATAAAAAATAAAAAATAAAATAAAATAAAAAAAAATAAAAAGAAAAAATCGAATCTCCTAAAGGGGAACCATAAACAAAAAAAAATAAAAAATAAAAAAAAAATAAAAAAAAATAATAATAATAAATAAAAAAAAAAAAAAAATAATAATAAAAAAAAAAAAAAAAAACAACAAAAACAACAAAAACAGAAAGAAAGAAAGAAAAAAGATAATTTGCTATCAGGTGATAGAAACAGATATTTAAGTAATTTACGTGTTTCTTTTCTAGTGTTTGACAGTCTGAAAACATAAATTTTTCTGTGGTTAGAAAAGAGCTAATAATTACAGTGGTGTGTTCTATGCGAATCTACTGGGATCTGGAAACTAGTTCTTTATAGTTTTCCTTCGTCATAGCACTCACTGAAATAAACGCAACTATGTGCGAACTTTTCCAGGTCCGCCTGAACAAGACTGAAAAATATATTTTATTTTAATCCTTTGAAGGAATCCTGATATGACTTTATTTACTTCAGCTTACTACGTTTGTTTTGAATAACTCCTTTTATTATGACGTCATTATCGATTAGTTCAATTAAAGATTTATTTCGTCCCTCGAATTTTCTCGTAGGATCTGGCATTGATAGTGAGTTTGAAAAAAAAAATATATAATTTAAATTCTACCTACGCTAGTTCAAATGGAATACACCCTAAAACAATCGTTGAGCTCGTGTTAATTTTCTTTCAACAGAATACAACTTTGTCTCTCTTTCCCAAAAGAGATGAATTATTTATACTGTTTATAGGGAACAATGAATAAAATATGTTGAGTGATCAGATACGGTTACATCAGCACACAACAATCGTTTTTGTTTTCTCTGTTCAACAACTGGAATGGGAATACTTTCTACGCAATACAGAGAAATAACACAACAGAGCGCTCTTGTAAAGAACTAAATTATTAAAACAATAATGAGGGTTGAAAGTAGATATATTAAGTGTTAAACAAACAAAAACAAAACAAGCACAGAATTAAGAGAGAGAGATAGTTGTTTCGTTTGAACAATTACAAAATTAACTAAGTGAATGTCTTTTTTCACTTTCTATATGATTGTAACTTGAGTATTTTTGTTCTGGCATTTTTCTTTAATTTTACTTTTATTTGTCAGTGCAGCTGCGGATTCAGCCGACAGAAAATGAACTCATCAATCTTCTCCAAGTAGAACCTTCCCTGTCTTTCTCGATTATTATAGACGTTTTTAGACAAAATTATATACGTATGGGCAATTAGATTTTTTTCATTATTATTATTTTATCTCCCTTCACTAGGTTGGACCGTTATTCAGACATTGGTAAATGTTCTAGAACCTCTGTTTTATCATTTTTCTCTAAGGTTTGGACATGTGCTTTAGATTTTCCATGCCTGTCCTATGACCATATTAAATAAAAATTTGGATATAGACAGTTTATTCGCGTCTATGTATCTGTCTTTCTGTCTCTCTCTCTCTTTATCTATCTAGCTATCTAGCTGTCTCTCTATGTATCAATCTATGTATCTGTCTCTATCTATCTATCTAGCTGTCTCTCTATGTAGTATTCATCCTTCAATCCATCTATCTCTTCTATAGTTCTGTATCTCTATCTGTGGACCAGTTTTTAAAGCCAAAAATTTATGTGAAAAAATGAATAATTACTGTTCATTGTTGTGTTCGGTCTCACCTCAGTCACATAATACAAAGAGCTTACTTCACCTGGGTATAAAACATAGTCTGTGTTTCCGCAAGAGACAAATCTATGATAAATTATTTAATGTTTTGATAACGTAATCACAAAATAAACATTTCAATACAGTCTGCCAGTCTGTCATTGTTCAGTTTTTACTGTTAGAATCAGGTAGACTAGAAACTCGGTAAAAAGAAGAAAAATATTTAAAAAAATGCAGTACAGGACATGTTTGTTTTTACAGGCTGTTGTCTCATCACTTTTAATTGCTTTTCTTAGGTAAGTGTGTAATCACATTTGTTTTATTTAAATCTTATCTGTACCTTATTCCTGTCTGTAACTTACACCGTCCTCTTTGTCTCTCTTGCTTTGCTCTCTCTCTCGCTCTGCCTCTCTGTCTGTCGTTCACCCTGCCTCTCTGTCTCTCTTGCTTTGTCGCTGTGTCTCTCTCCCTTTGCCTCTCTCTGTTTCTCGGTCACCATACCTCTCTGTATCTCTTGCTTTGCCTCTCTGTCTCTCTCGCTCTGCCTCTCTGTCTCTCGTTCACCCTGCCTCTTTGTCTCTCTTGCTTTGCTTGTCTCTCTCGCTCTGCTTCTCTGTCTCTCGTTCACCCTGCCTCTTTGTCTCTCTTGCTTTGCCTCTGTGTCTCTCTTGCTTTGCCTCTCTGTCTCTCTTGCTTTGCCTCTCTGTCTCTCTTGCTTTGTCGCTGTGTCTCTCTCGCTTTGCCCCTCTGTCTCTCGTTCACCCTGCCTCTCTGTCTCTTTTGCTTTGCCTCTCTGTCTCTCTCGCTCTGCCTCTCTGTCTCTCTCGCTCTGTCTCTCAGTCTCTATCGGTCTGCCTCCCTGTCTTTCTTTAATCTATCCAAGCTATATATCCTACCCCATCCATCTGTCGTCCATCCATCTTTCCATCCTACTATCCATTCATCCAGCCACCGTCTGTCTGTCTCTATCTGTCCATCTGTCTGTCTATTTGTCCAGCTATCGGTCATTCTGTCTGTGTTTTTGTTTGTGTGTGTGTATGTGTCTGTCTCTTACTGTGACTCCTGGTTTTGTATCATATCTTTTGATATGTCTATATTAGATTTTATTTAGATTTATTTTTTCTATTGTATTTATGGTTACTGTTGTTTTATTATTTTATTATTAACTGGTCACATTTAGCTGTGATATCAGTGAGTCCTCTAAGTGGATCATCAATCACGAGTTTGATGATGTTGTCGCCTCTGACATCCTCCTGGAATCCCTCAGCAACATCGCAAGCAGAGTACAGTGTGCAATCGAATGCGCCAGAAATATCAAGTGCCTCTCATTTTCATATAACGAAAAACATATCTGTCATTTGCACAATGACAGATTTTCGAAGAACGGCAGTTATGCGTTTGCTGCAGGATGGCGCTACTATTCATACGTCGGTATGTTTCTTTTCTAATATTGTTTAAACTCTAAACATTCCTAGAAATAATAAAAATGTTGAAATATCTTATCTCAAAAGAAATCGTATATTTTCAGGATCAAAAGTATAAAATATCCTGTATTTTCATTCTCAGAAATATAAAATATTCCTTCAGTTTCAGTCTCAGAAATACAAAATCCTGTATTTTCAGTCTCGTAAGTAAAACTAAATGATGGTATATAACCGAGTCTCATAAACATGTTAAAAAAGATTCGATATTTTGAATCTCGTAAATATTAAAGAAATCCTATATTTTTGGCTCGTAAATATTTAAAAATTTCAATATTTTCAGTGTCGCAAGTAAAAAATTAATTCTCTAAATTCAGTCTCACAAATAAATAAAAAGTACCTTATTTTAAGACACAGATATATAAAAAGAAAATATTTGTTCATTTTTGGAAGAAGAAGAAGAACAAAAATAAGTTATGTTATATTTTCAGTCTCACAAGTATAAAAAATCCAACATTTTCAGTTTCACGGATACAGCAAGTCCTATATTTTCAGGACACTGTCCTACTGGAAATGGCTACGTCTTCCTTAAGGACGTTGACCTGTGCTTCAAGATTGTCAACATAGAAAGAACTGTGCATGAAGCTCGTGACTTTTGTAGCAAGTCACGTGATAGATTGATCGTCCTAGACACGGATGAGAAAAATACAGCCATTAGCAAGTTCGTGAATGATACAACAGGTTAATATCATCATCATCACCATCGTCATATTCATCATTAGTTATACAAACAACAATTCATTTCGTTTTTCATCACTGCATAATTATATTCATCATCATCATCACACCCATCATCATATTCATCATTATTTATACTAATAACGATTTTCATGTCTTTCATGATTGCATAATACATCTATTAACAAAGTTATCGTCTTTTTATCCTCATGTTAGAGATCAAAGGTGTGGTTGGTAGAAATGTTTCCTCACCAAAGAATTTTGTGATGATTATAAGGAAAGACAATAAAAAAATAAAATAAAAATAAAATTAATAAATAAATAAATAAATAAATAAAGTTAAACTCAATTAAAAAGGACAGCTGCTCGTTGTTACAAAACATTTCTCGTTCCAGCTGATTTGTTGAAAATGAAACACAATTTCACACAACCAACTCAAAGTTTAACCATCTTATAATCACGATATTCACTCAGTTTTAAAACTGTGCATTTTTGTTGTCTTTTTCAGGTGGTAAAGACATCTATATTGGATTGAATGATGAACAGACGGAAGGAGAGTTTGTTTGGGAGAATGGAAAAAAACTTGCATTTTCAAAGTGGGACGATCGGCAACCTGACAATTATGGAGGAACAGAGGACTGTGTGCTGCTTCAGTCAGTGTCCAGTATATGGAATGATATTTCCTGCTCTTGGATCAACATATTTATCTGCGAGAAACGAATGTGATCATTTCTGTTTTAATGTTCTTGAAAAAACAACCGAAATGTGAAACATAATTATATTAATTTTTGTATTTGCGAAGCTGCATCAATAAAAATTAATTTAAGGTTTACTTTTGGGTTTTTTCTCAATTTTGTTTTCATAATTTCAAACAGACATGATTCTCATATTTTTATCCCTACTACTACTACTACTACTACTACTACTACTACTACTACTACTACTACTACTACTACTACTACTATCACTACTCCGATATTTACTATTGCTATTACTATTATTATTATTATTATTATGACCATCATCATCATCATTGTTACTATTAAAGGGGCTACAAAGAAAAGAGTTAAAAACAAAACTGTGACATGAAAATAACACGACTAAATAATAACTGAAAAAAAAATGATACAAAAAAGTCAAAATGTACAGTGAATTTTTAAGAACAGCAGAACAACATTTTAATTTATTTTCAAAATAACCGAAAGAATCAAGCGACACATTTCTGTCTATGATAGCATCCAGCTATTTGATTATTATACACCGCGTGTTTATTTTAAATGTAAGTACAACAACAACAACAACATCAATCAATAATAATAATAATAATAATAATAATAATAATAATAATAATAATAATAATAATAATAATATCAAAAAGAAATAAAAGAAATAAACAAATAAAATAAAATAAATAAAAAGAAGAATAGAAGCTCCTAAACAGAAACACAAACAAAAATTAGACGAAAAAAAAAAAAATATATGTCTATATATATATTTGTACATATATAATAATAATAATAATAATAATAATAAAAACAATCCAAAAAGAGAAAAAAAGAAAGAAAAAAGATAATTTGCTTTCAGGTGATAGAAACAGATATTTAAGTAATTTACGTGTTTCTTTTCTAGTGTTTCAGACAGTTAAAACATATATGTTTCTGTGGTTAAAAAAGAGCTAATAATTACAGTGGTGTGTTCTATGCGAATCTACTGGGATCTGGAAACTAGTTCTTTATAGTTTTCCTTCGTCATAGCACTCACTGAAATAAACGTAACAATCTGCAACCTTTTCCAAGTCCGCCTGAACAACACTGAAAAATATATTTTATTTTATTCCTTTGAAGGAATCCTGATATGACTTTATTTACTTCAGCTTACTACGTTCGTTTTGAAGAATTCCTTTCATTATGACGTCATTAAAGATTACTGCAGTTAACGATCTATTTTTTCCTCGAATTTTCTCATAGTATCTCGCATATATAGAGAGTTTGGAAAAAAAAAATATATATAATTTAAATTCTTTACTTAATTTGTACCTACGCTAGTTCAAATGAAATACACGCTAAAACAATCGTTGACCTCGTGTTAATTATCTTTCAACAGAATACAACTTTGTCTCTCTTTCCCAACAGAGATGAATTATTTAAACTGTTTACATGGAACAATGAATAAAATATGTTGGTTGCTCAGAGTCGGTTACATCAGAACAGAAGAATACTTTTTTTTTGTCTATGCAACACAACTGGAAAGGGAATAGTTTGTACGCAAAACACAGAAATAACACTACAGAACGCTCTTGTAAAGAACTAAATTATTAAAGCAATAATGAGGGTTCAAAGTAGATACACTGTTAAACAAACAAACCAAAAAAAAAAGAAGCACAGAATTAAGAGAGAGATACGTGTTTCGTTTGAAAGATTACAAAATTAACTAAGCGTTGTATCTGAGTATATTTCTTTTTTCACTTTCTATATGATTGAAACTTCAGTATTTTTCTTCTGGCTTTTTTCTTCAATTTTACTTTTATCTGTCAGTGCGGCTGCGCATTCAGACGACAGAAAATGAACTCATCAATCTTCTCCCAGTAGAACCTTCCCTGTCTTTCTCGATTATTATAGTCGTTTTCAGACAAAATTATATACATTTGTGAAATTAGATTTGTTTTCACTATTATTTTATCTGCCTTCACTAGGTAGGACCGTTATTCAGACATTGGTAAATGTTCTAGTAACTCTGTTTTTAGAGCCACAAAACATAACTTCTCTCTGTTACAATAAACATTTATGTGAATAAAAATGAATAATTACTGTTCATTGTTGTGTTCGCTCTCATCTCAGTCACATAATACAAATAGCTTAGTTCACATGGGTATAAAAATAGTATCTATTTCCGAAAGAGACAAATCTGTGATAAATTATTTAATGTTTTGATAACGTAATCACAAAATAAACATTTCAATACAGTCTGCCAGTCTGTCATTGTTCAGTTTTTACTGTTAGAATCAGGTAGACTAGAAACTCGGTAAAAAGAAGAAAAATATTTTTAAGAATGCAGTACAGGACATGTTTGTTTTTACAGGCCGTTGTGTCATCACTTGTAACTGCTTTACTTAGGTAAGTGTGTAATAACTTTTGTTTTATTTAAACCTTGTACAACACCCACTGATACGCTTTCTGTCTGTCTGTACCTTCCTCCTTCCTCTCTGTCTCTCACTCTGACTTGTGGCTTTGTATCATCTCTCTTGATATGTCTGCAGCAGATATCATTTACATATTTTTTCTATTGTTTTAATAGTTACTGTTGTTTTATTATTTTATTATTAACTGGTCACATTTAGCTGTGATATCAATCTGTCCTCTAAGTGGATTATCAATCACGACTTTGATGATGTTGTCGCGTCTGACGTCCTGCTGGAATCCCTCAACAACGTCATAAACGTCGAACAGTGTGCAAACGAATGCGCCAGAAATATAAAGTGCCTCTCATTTTCGTATAACGAAAAACATATCTGTCATTTGCATAATGACAGATTTTCGAAGGACGTCAGTTATGCGTTTGCTGCAGGATGGCGCTACTATTCATACGTCGGTATGTTTCTTTATTCATATTTTTTAAATTCTAAACATTCCTAGAAATAATAAAAATGTTGAAATATCTTATCTCAAGTGGACATCGACATATTAGGAGTAATTTAAAGAAATTAGAAAATGTATCTGATTTAGTTGTGTTACAGATAAAATAATTTTTTTCAAAAGAAATCGTATATTTTCAGTCTCACAAGTATAAAAAATCCTGTATTTTCATTCTCAGAAATTAAAAAAATTCCTTCAGTTTCAGTCTCAGAAACACAAAATACTATATTTTCAGTCTCGTAAGTAAAACTAAATGATGGTATATAACCGAGTCTCATAAACATGTTAAAAATGATTCCATATTTTGAATCTCGTAAATATTAAAGAAATCCTATATTTTTCGCTCGTAAACATTTAAAAATTTCAATATTTTCAGTGTCGCAAGTAAAAAATTAATTCTCTAAATTCAGTCTCACAAATAAATAAAAAGTACCTTATTTTAAGACACAGATATATAAAAAGATCACATATGTTCATTTTCGGAAGAAGAAGAAGAAAAAAAAGTTATGTTATATTTTCAGTCACACAAGTATAAAAAATCCAACATGTTCAGTTTCACGAATACAAAAAGTCCTATATTTTCAGGACACTGTCCTACTGGAAATGGCTACATCTTCCTTGAGAACATTGACGTGTGTTTCAAGATTATCAACATCAGTAAAACCTGGTCTGAAGCTCGTGACTTTTGTAGTAAGTCACGTGACAGATTGATCGTCCTAGACACGGATGAGAAAAATACAGCCATTAGCAACTACGTGAACAATACAATAGGTTAATATCATCATCATCACCATCGTCATATTCATCATTATTTATAATAACAAGACTTAATAACGTTTTTCATCACTGCATAATTATATTTATCATCATAATCATCATCATCATCACACCCATCATCATATTCATCATTATTGATACTAATAACAATTATTTTCATGTTTTTCAACATTGCATAATACATTTATTGACATAGTGATCGTCTTGTTATCCTCATCTGAGAGATCAAAGGTGTGGTTGGTAGAAATGTTTCGTAACCAAGGAATTTTGTGATAATTATAACGAAAGAAAAAAATAAATAAATAAAATAAATAAATAAATAAATAAATAAATAAATAAATAAATAAATAAATAAATAAATAAAGTTAAATTAAATTAAAAAGGACAGCTGCTCGTTCTTACAAAACATTTCTCGTTCCAGCTGATTTGTTGAAAATGAAACACAATTTCACACAACCAACTCAAAGTTTAACCATCTTATAATCACGATATTCACTCATTTTTAAATCTGTGCATTTTTGTTGTATTTTTCAGGTGGTAAATACATCCATATTGGACTGAGTGATGAACAGACGGAAGGAAAGTTTGTTTGGGAGAATGGAAAAAAACTTGCATTTTCTAAGTGGAGAAATGGGGAACCTGACAATTATGGAGGAATAGAGGACTGTGTACAGCTTACATCATCGTTGAGTAAGTGGAATGATATTTCCTGCTCGAAGACCAACATATTTGTCTGCGAGAAACGAATGTGATTATTTCTGTTTTAATGTTCTTGAAATAACAACAGAAATGAGAATCATAATTATATTCATGTTTGTATTTGACAAAGCTGCTATCAATAAAAATTAGACTTTTAAGGTTAACTTTTGTTTTTTCTAAATTTTGTTTTCATAATTTCAAAAAGACATGATCCTAATATTTTTTTATCTCTACTACTACTACTACTACTACTACTACCACTACAATCACATTTACTATTATGAACATCATCATCATTATGATCATCATCATGATCATCATCATGATCATCATTATTACTATTAAAGCAGCTACAAGGAAAAAAGTCGTAAACAAAACAGTCACATCAAATTAACACGAAGAAATAATAATTAAAAAAAATAAAAAAAAAAAATGTAGAAAAATGTCAAATGGATTTTGAATTTTAACAGAAGAAAAGAAGAACATAATTTTTTTTATTTTCAAAAATAACTGAAAGAATCAACCGTCAAATTTCTGTAGATGATAGTATCCAGCTATTTCGATTATTATACATCATATGTTTATTTTACTTTTTTTTTTTGTCAGTTAACTCTTCAATAACAACAAGAACAACAATAAAAAAATGAATAAAATAAATAAAATAAAAATAAAATAAAAAATAAACAAAAATAAAATAAAAAAAAAAAGAAAAATCGAAGCTCCTAAGGAGAACCACAAACAAAAATTAAAAAAAAAAAAAATAAATAATATATAAAAATAAATAAAAATAAATCAATAATAATAAAAAAATAAAAATAAAAACAACAACAACAACAAAAACTGAAAGAAAGAAAGAAAAAAGATAATTTGGTTTCAGGTGATAGAAACAGATATTTAAGTAATTTACGTGTTTCTTTTCTAGTGTTTCACACACTGAAAACATACATTTTTCTGTGTTTAGAAAAGAGCTGATAATTACAGTGGTGTGTTCTATGCGAATCTACTGGGATCTGGAAACTAGTTCTTTATAGTTTTCCTTCGTCATAGCACTCACTGAAATAAACGCAACTATGTGCAACCTTTTCCAAGTCCGCCTGAACAACATTGAAAAATATATTTTATTTTAATCCTTTGAAGGAATCCTGATATGACTTTATTTACTTCAGCTTACTACGTTTGTTCTGAATAACTCCTTTTATTATGACGTCATTATCGATTAGCTGAATATTTTTGTTTTTAAATATGTTACTTACGTTTTACCTACGCTGGTTCAAATGGAATACACCCTAAAACAATCGTTGAGCTCGTGTTAATTTTCTTTCAACAGAATACAACTTTGTCTCTCTTTCCGAACAAAGATGAATTATTTATACTGTGTACAGGGAACAATGAATAAAATATGTTGACTGATCAGATACGGTTACATCAGAAAACAAGAATCGTTTTTGTTTTCTCTGTTCAACAACTGGAATGGGAATACTTTCTACGCAATACAGAGAAATAACACAACAGAGCGCTCTTGTAAAGAACTAAATTATTAAAACAATAATGAGGGTTGAAAGTAGATATACTAAGTGTTAAACAAACAAAAACAAAACAAGCACAGAATTAAGAGAGAGATAAGTGTATCGTTTGAAAGGTTACAAATTTAACTAAGGGTTGTATCTGAGTATATTTCTTTTTTCACTTTCTATGTGATTGTAACTTGAGTATTTTTCTTCTGGCTTTTTTCTTTACTTTTACTTTTATCTGTCAGTGCGGCTGCGCATACAGACGACAGAAAATGAAGTCATCAATCTTCTCCCAGTAGAACCTTCCCTGTCTTTCTCGATTATTATAGACGTTTTTAGACAAAATTATATACATATGTGAAATTAGATTTGTTTTCACTATTATTTTATCTGCCTTCACTAGGGTGGACCGTTATTCAGACATTGGTAAATGTTCTAGTAACTGTTTTATCATTTTTCTCTACGGTTTGAACATGTGCTTTAGATTTTCCATGCCTGTCCTATGACCATATTAAACAGAAATTTGGATATAGAGAGTTTATTCTCGTCTATGTATCTGTCTTTTTGTCTGTCTATCTATCTATCTATCTATGTATCTATCTATCTATCTATCTATCTATCTATCTATCTATCTATCTATCTATCTATCTATCTATCTATCTATCTATCTATCTATCTATCTATCTATCTATCTGTCTCTCTCTCTTTATCTATCTATCTAGCTGTCTCTATGTATTCATCCATTAATCCATCTATCTCTTCTATAGTTCTGTATCTGTATCTGTCGACCAGTTTTTAAAGTCACAAAGCAGAACTTCTCTCTGTTACACTAAAAATTTATGTGAAAAAATGAATAATTACTTTTCATTCTTGTGTTTGGTCTCACCTCAGTCACATAACACAAAGAGCTTACTTCACCTGGGTATAAAACATAGTCTGCGTTTCCGCAACTGACAAAATCTATGATAAATTATTTAATGTTTTTAACACGTAATAATAAAATAAATATTTGTATACAGTCTACAAGTCTGTCATTGTTCAGTTTTTACTGTTAGAATCAGGTAGACTAGAAAGTCGTTAAAAAGAAGGAACAAAATGCAGTACCGGACATGTTTGATTTTACAGGCTGTTGTCTCATCACTTGTAACTGCTTTACTTAGGTAAGTGTGTAATAACGTTTGTTTTATTTAAACCTTGTACAACACTCACTGATACACTTTCTGTCTGTCTGTACCTTCCTCCTTTCTCTCTGTCTCTCACTCTGACTCCTGGCTTTGTATCATCTCTCTTGATATGTCTGCAGCAGATATCATTTACATATTTTTTCTATTGTATTAATAGTTACTTTTGTTTTATTATTTTATTATTAACTGGTCACATTTAGCTGTGATATCAATGAGTCCTCTAAGTGGACCATCAATCACGACTTTGATGATGTTGTCGCCTCCTCTGACGTCCTGCTGGAATCCCTCAACAACGTCTTAAACCTCGAACAGTGCGGACACGAATGCGCCAGAAATGTGAAGTGCCTCTCATTTTCGTATAACGAAAAACATATCTGTCATTTGCATAATGACAGATTTTCGAAGAACGTCAGTTACGAGTTTGGTGCAGGATGGATCTACTATTCATACGTCGGTATGTTTCTTTATTCATATTTTTTAAACTCTAAACATCGCTAGAAATAATAAAAATGTTGAAATATCTTATCTCAAGTGGACATCGACATATTAGGAGAAATTTAAAGAAATTAGAAAATGTATCTGATTAAGTTGTGTTAAAGATAAAATGCCGTATGTACTTGTGTAAAAGGCGACCTTATGTATAAGTCGATGTGTATTTTAAGACCAAAAATTGCGTCATTTTAGGTATTACTTGTGTATAAGTCGACTGTAGATTCCAGGCACCGTCACTATTTTTAGACCAGTGTGACAGTGCTATGAAGGCCTACATTGTACGCCTACTGTAACATAACTTGCACGAGCTGTAACTTGCACGAACATACCATAATAACGTAAATGCATGTATTACACGAGCTATAGCCTAAATGTATCATAAATAGTATCTCAAATATGGCGAGAAGTTGAACTGATTTCTGTTGCAGAACGTTTATAGAAATTTAGTTTGTTTTCGATTTGTCGGTAGTGGATATTAATGACGACTGCAATATTATTTCACCAAATTCTTTACAGTTACACAAGTGAGTTTTGTTTATGAAATTAGGACCGATAATTAGTGCAATTTGGCAGAGAAGTCTGCATTCCTAGATCATTGCAAGACGCCGTAAGGCATAACGCCGTACTGACGGTTTTCTCGCTTTAAAATGTATTTTTATGTCATTAAACGGAAGAATATCATGTTTTACATTCATATTTGGTTTTGTTATTCAAAATATTTTATACGATAAAATTATATTTTTGAAAAGCTGAAAGACCGCGATTATTTTAGATGCATCCCGTAGCAAAAAATAGTCAAAATGGCGACTCTTCAGCAACAGCTACAAAAGCATTACCTATGTATAAGTCGACCCCCAAAATATTACCTTAATATAGTCTCCCAAAAATTCGACTTATACACAAGTATATACGGTAATTTTTTTCAAAAGAAATCGTATATTTTCATTCTCAAAAGTATAAAATATCCTGTATTTTCATTCTCAGAAATTTCAAAAAATTCCTTCAATTTCAGTCTCAGAACTACAAAATACTATATTTTCAGTCTCGTAAGTAAAACTAAATGATGGCATATAACCGAGTCTCATAAACATGTTAAAAAAGATTCCATATTTTGAATCTCGTAAATATTAAAGAAATCCTATATTTTTGCATCGTAAATATTTAAAAATTTCAATATTTTCAGTGTCGCAAGTACAAAATTAATTCTCTAAATTCAGTCTCACAAATAAATAAAAAGTACATTATATTAAGACACAGATATATAAAAAGATCATATATATTCATTTTCGGAAGAAGAAGAAGAAAAAATGTTATGTTATATTTTCAGTCACACAAGTATAAAAAATCCAACATGTTCAGTTTCACGAATACAAAAAGTCCTATATTTTCAGGACACTGTCCTACTGGAAATGGCTACATCTTCCTTGAGAAGATTGACGTGTGTTTCAAGATTATCAACATCAATAAAACCTGGTCTGAAGCTCGTGACTTTTGTAGTAAGTCACGTGACAGATTGATCGTCCTAGACACGGATGAGAAAAATACAGCCATTAGCAACTACGTGAACAATGCAACAGGTTAATATCATCATCATCACCATCGTCATAATCATCATTAGTTATACTAACAACAATTCATTTCGTTTTTCTTCACTGCATAATTATATTTATCATCATAATCATCATCATCATTACACCCATTATCATATTCATCATTAATGATACTAATAACAACTATTTTCATGTCTTTGATGATTGCATAATACATCTATTAACAAAGTCGTCGTCTTTTTATCCTCATCTGAGAGATCAAAGGTGTGCTTGGTAGAAATGTTTCCTAACAAAGAATTTTGTGATAATTATAAGGAAAAAAAAAAAAAATAAAATAAAATAAATAAATAAATAAATAAATAAAGTTAAATTAAATAAATAAAGTTAAATTAAATTAAAAAGGACAGCTGCTCGTTCTTACAAAACATTTCTGGTTCCAGCTGATTTGTTGAAAATGAAACACAATTTCACACAACCAACTCAAAGTTTAACCATCTTATAATCACGATATGCACTCATTTTTAAATCTGTGCATTTTTGTTGTATTTTTCAGGGGGTGCAGCCATCCATATTGGACTGACTGATGAACAGAAGAAAGGAGAGTTTGTTTGGGAGAATGGAAAAAAACTTTCATTTTCTAAGTGGAGCAATGGGCAACCTGATAATTATGCAGGAATAGAGGACTGTGTGGAGCTTCTTTCACCGTCCAGTGAATGGAATGATCGTCCTTTCTCGTGGATCAAGACATTTGTCTGCGAGAAACCAATGTGATTATTTCTGTTTTAATGTTCTTGAAAAAACAACCGAAATGTGAAACATAATTATATTAATTTTTGTATTTGCGAAGCTGCATCAATAAGAATTACTTTAAGGTTTACTTTTGTTTTTTTCTCAATTTTACTTAAATGTTACCTACGCTAGTTCAGATGGAATACACCCTAAAACAATCGTTGAGGTCGTGTTAATTTTCTTTCAACCGAATACAACTTTGTCTCTCTGTCCCAACAGAGATGAATTATTTAAATTGTTTACAGGGAACAATGAATAAAATATGTTGACTGATCAGATACTGTTACATCAGAAAACAAGAATCATTTTTTTTTTTTGTCTAGGCAAGACAACTGGAATGGGAATACTTTGTACGCAAAACAGAGAAATAACACTTCAGAAGGCTCTTGTAAAGAACTAAATTATTAAAAGGATAATGAGGGTTCAAAGTTTGTACACTAAGTGTTAAACAAAGAAAAACAAAAGAAGCACATAATTAAGAGAGAGATAAGCGTTTCGTTTGAACGATTAGAAAATTAACTAAGGGTTGTAACTAAGTCTATGTCTTTTTCACTTTCTATATGATTCTAACTTGAGTATTTTTCTTCTGTTTTTTTTCTTTGATTTTACTTTTATGAATGAACGCATCAATCTCCTCCTAATAGAACCATCTCGATTATTATAGACGTTTTTTGACAAAATTAAATACGTATGGGCAATTCGATTTTTTTCATTATTATTATTTTATCTCCCTTCAGTAAGTTGGACCGTTATTCAGACATTGGTAAATGTTCTAGAACCTCTGTTTTATCATTTTTCTCTACGGTTTTGACATGTGCTGTAGATTTTCTATTACTGTCCTATGACCAGATTAAAATGAAAATGATGACATAGAGAGTGTATTCGCGTCTATATATATGTGTTTCTCTCCATTTATGTATCTGTCTTTCTCTCCATTTTTCTATCTATCTATCAATCTGTCTATCTATTTATCTATCTATTCATCCATTAATCCATCCATCTTTTCTATAGTTCTAAAAATGTTGATATAGAGAGTGTATTCGCGTCTATGTATCTGTCTTTCTGTTCATCTATGTGTCTATCTCTCTATCTGTCTACCTACCTATGTATCTATCTATCGGTCTGTCTGTCTGTTTCTCTCTCTTTATCTATCTATCTATCTATGTAGCTGTCTCTATGTATTCATCTATTAATCCATCTATCTCTTCTATAGTTCTGTATCTCTATCTGTCCAATGTTTTTAAAGTCACAAAGCAGAACTTCTCTCTGTTACACTAAACATTTTATGAAAAAAAATGAATAATTACTGTTCATTCTTGTGTTCGGTCTCAGCTCAGTCACAAAATACAAGAAGCTTACTTCATCTGGGTATAAGACATTGTCTATATTTCCGAAAGAGACAAAGCTACGATAAATTATTTAATCAACACGTAATAATAAAATAAACATTTCAATATGGTCTGCAAGTCTGTCATTGTTCAGCTTTTACTGTTAGAATCAGGTAGACTAGAAACTCGGTAAAAAAAGAAGAAAAAAATGCATTATTATTATGATGATGAAAATCATTATCATTATTGTTACTGTTAAAGCGGCTATAAAGAAAAAAGGTAAAAATAAAACACTGACATGAAAATAACACGAGTAAATAATAATTTTAAAAAAATGATAGAAAAAAGTCAAAATCGAAAGTGAATTTTTTGGAACAGTAGAACAACATTTTATTTTATTTTCAAAATATCCGACAGAATGAACCGAGAAATTTCTGTCTATGATAGCATCCAGCTATTCGATTATTATACACCGTATCTTTATTTTAAAATGTAAATACATTAATAATAATAATAATAATAATAATAATAATAATAATAATAATAATAATAATAATAATAATAATAATAATAATAATAAAAAGAATCCAAAAACAGAAAGAAAAAAAGAAAAAAGATAATTTGCTATCAAGTGATAGAAACAGATATTTAAGTAATTTACGTGTTTCTTTTCTAGTGTTTCAAACTCTGAAAACATAAATGTTTCTGTGTTAAGAAAAGAGCTGATAATTACAGTGGTGTGTTCTATGCGAATCTACTGGGATCTGGAAACTAGTTCTTTATAGTTTTCCTTCGTCATAGCACTCACTGAAATAAACGCAACTATGTGCAACCTTTTCCATCCGCCAGAACAACATTGAAAAATATATTTTATTTTATTCCTTTGAAGGAATCCTGAAATGACTTTATTTACTTCAGCTTACTACGTTTGTTTTGAAGAATTCCTTTTATTATGACGTCATTAAAGATTACTACAGTTAACTATCTGTTTGGTTCCTCGAATTTTCTCATAGTATCTCGCATAGATCGTGAGTTTGAAATATATATATATCTTTTTATTTATTACTTATATATTACCTACGCCAGTTCAGATGGAATACACCCTAAAACAATCGTTGAGCTCGTGTTAATTTTCTTTCAACAGAATACAACTTTGTCTCTCTTTCCCAACAGAGATGAATTATTTAAACTGTTTATAGGGAACAATGAATAAAATATGTTGCCTGATCAGATACTGTTACCTCAGAAAACAAGAATCGTTTTTTTTTCTCTAGGCAAGACAACTGGAATGGGAATACTTTCTACGCAAAACAGAGAAATAACACTTCAGAAGGCTCTTGTAAAGAACTAAATTATTAAAGGGATAATGAGGGTTCAAAGTAGGTACACTAAGGATTAAACAAACAAAAACAAAACAAGCACAGAATTAAGAGAGAGATAAGCGTTTCGTTTGAACGATTACAAAATTAACTAAGCGTTGTAACTAAGTGTATGTCTTTTTCACTTTCTATGTGATTGTAACTTGAGTATTTTTCTTCTGGCTTTTTTCTTTAATTTTACTTTTATGAATGAACCCATCGATCTTCTCCTAATAGAACCTTCTCGATTATTATAGACGTTTTTTGACAAAATTATATACGAATGGGCAATTAGATTTTTTTCATTATTATTATTTTATCTCCCTTCACTAGGTTGGACCGTTATTCAGACATTGGTAAATGTTCTAGAAACTCTGTTTTATCATTTTTTCTACGGTTTGGACATGTGCTTTAGATTTTCTATAACTGTCCTATGACCAGATTAAAATGAAAATGTTTACATAGAGAGTGTTTTCGCGTCTATGTATATGTCTTTCTCTCCATTTATCTATCAGTCTTTCTCTCCATTTTCCTATGTATCTATCTATCTATCTATCTATCTATTTATCTATCTATTCATCCATGAATCCATCTATCTTTTCTATAG
Organism: Chrysomallon squamiferum; assembly: GCA_012295275.1. Lineage (NCBI taxonomy): Eukaryota > Metazoa > Mollusca > Gastropoda > Neomphalida > Peltospiridae > Chrysomallon > Chrysomallon squamiferum. The sequence continues at coordinate 4,751,514 of CM022667.1, forward strand.
TTGTAAAAATGTTGATATAGAGAGTGTATTCGCGTCTATGTATCTGTCTTTCTGTCCATCTATGTGTCTATCTCTCTATCTGTCTACCTACCTATGTATCTATCTATCGGTCTGTCTGTCTGTTTCTCTCTCTTTATCTATCTATCTATCTATGTAGCTGTCTCTATGCATTCATCTATTAATCCATCTATCTCTTCTATAGTTCTGTATCTCTATCTGTCGAGTGTTTTTAAAGTCACAAAGCAGAACTTCTCTCTGTTACACTAAACATTTATGTGAAAAAAATGAATAATTACTGTTCAGTCTTGTGTTCGGTCTCAGCTCAGTCACAAAATACAAGAAGCTTACATCATCTTGGTATAAGACATTGTCTATATTTCCGAAAGAGACAAAGCTATGATAAATTATTTAATCAACAAGTAATCATAAAATAAACATTTCAATATAGGCTACAAGTCTGTCATTGTTCAGTTTTTACTGTTAGAATCAGGTAGACTAGAAACTCGGTAAAAAGAAGGAACAAAATGCAGTACAGGACATGTTTGCTTTTACAGGCTGTTGTCTCATCACTAGTAACTGCTTTACTTAGGTAAGTGTGCAGTAATTTTATTTTATTTAAATCTTGTACAAATACACACTCATACACTTTCTGTCTGTCTCTACCTTCCTCCTTTCTGTCTATCTCGCTCTGCCTCTCTGTCTCTCTTTAATCTATCCTTTCATCCTACCATCCATTCATTCATCCATCCATCCGTCCGTCTGTTTGTCTCTCTCTCTCTGTATAAATATTTTCATCAATCGGATATTCTGTGTGTGTTTCTGTGTGTGTCTGTGTATCTCTGTCTCTCACTCCGACTCCTGGCTTTGTCTCCTCTCTTTGACATGTCTACAGCAGACTTTATTTAGATTTATTTTCTCTATTGTATTTATGGTTACTGTTGTTTTATTTTTTGATTATTAATTGGTCACATTTAGCTGTGATATCAATCTGTCCTCTAAGTGGATCATCAATCACGACTTTGATGATCTTGTCGCCTCTGACATCCTCCTGGAATCCCTCACCAACGTCATAAACGTCGAACAGTGTGGACACGAATGCGCCTGAAATATCAAGTGCCTCTCATTTTCATATAACGAAAAACATATCTGTCATTTGCATAATGACAGATTTTCGAAGGACGGCAGTTACAAGAGTGAACAAGACTGAAAAATATATTTTATTTTAATCCTTTGAAGGAATACTGAAATGACTTTATTTACTTCAGCTTACTACGTTCGTTTTGAAGAATTCCTTTTATTATGAAGTCATTATCGACTAGTTCAATTAAAGATCAATTTCGTTTCTCGAATTTTCTCGAAGGATCTGGGATAGATAGTGAATTTGGAAAACAAATTATTTTTGTTTTTAAATATTTTACTTACTTTTTACCTACGCTGGTTCAAATGGAATACACCCTAAAACAATCGTTCAGCTCGTCTTAATTTTCTTTCAACAGAATACAACTTTGTCTCTCTTTCCCAACAGAGATGAATTATTTATACTGTTTACAGGGAACAATGAATAAAATATGTTGACTGATCAGATTAGGTTACATCAGCACACAAGAATCGTTTTTTTGTTTTCTCTGTTCTACAACTGGAATGGGAATACTTTCTACGCAATAGAGAGAAATAACACAACAGAGCGCTCTTGTAAAGAACTAAATTGTTAAAACAATAATGGGAGTTCAAAGCAGATACACTAAGTATTAAACAAACAAAAACAAAACAAGCACAGAATCAACAGAGAGATACGTGTTTCGTTTGGAAGGTTATAAAATTAACTAAGCGTTGTATCTGAGTCTATTTCTTTTTTCACTTTCTATGTGATTGTAACTTGAGTATTTTTCTTCTGGCTTTTTTCTTTACATTTACTTTTATCTGTCAGTGCGGATGCGCATTCAGACGACTGAAAATGAAGTCATCAATCTTCTCCCAGTAGAACCTTCCCTGTCTTTCTCGATTATTATAGTCGTTTTTAGACAAAATTATATACTTATCTGAAATTAGATTTTTTTTCACTATTATTTTATCTGCCTTCACTAGGTTGGACCGTTATTCAGACATTGGTAAATGTTCTATTAACTGTTTTATCATTTTTCTCTACGGTTTGAACATGTGCTTTAGATTTTCCATGCCTGTCCTATGACCATATTAAACAAAAATTTGGATATAGAGAGTTTATTCCCGTCTATGTATCTGTCTTTTTGTCTCTCTATCTATCTATCTATCTATCTATCTATCTATCTATCTATCTATCTATCTATCTATCTATCTATCTGTCTGTCTGTCTGTCTGTCTGTCTGTCTGTCTGTCTATCTATCTGTCTATCTGTCTGTCTATCTCTGTCTTTATCTTTATCTATCTATCTAGCTGTCTCTCTATGTATTCATCCATTAATCCATCTATCTCTTCTATAGTTCTGTATCTCTATCTGTCGACTGTTTTTAAAGTCACAAAGCAGAACTTCTCTCTGTTACACTAAACATTTATGTGAAAAAATGAATAATTACTGTTCATATTTGTGTTTGGTCTCACCTCAGTCAGATAATACAAAGAGCTTACTTCACCTGGGTATAAAACACAGTCTGTGTTTCCGCAACTGACAAATCTATGATAAATTATTTAATGTTTTGAACACGTAATAATAAAATAAATATTTGAATAGAGTCTGCAAGTCTGTCATTGTTCAGTTTTCACTGATAGAATCAGGTAGACTAGAAACTCGGCAAGAAGAAGAAAATAAAAAAAATGCTTTTCCGGACATGTTTGATTTTACAGGCTGTTGTCTCTTCACTTGTAACTGCTTTACTTAGGTAAGTGTGTAGTAACTTTTGTGTTATTTAAACCTTGTACAGCACCCACTGATACGCTTTCTGTCTGTCTGTACCTTCCTCCTTCCTCTGTGTCTCTCACTCTGACTCGTGGCTTTGTATCATCTCTCTTGATATGTGTACAGCAGATTTTATTTAGATTTATTTTCTATATTGTATTAATAGTTACTGTTGTTTTATTATTTTATTATTAACTGGTCACATTTAGCTGTGATATCAATCTGTCATCTAAGTGGATTATCAATCACGACTTTGATGATTTTGTCGCCTCCTCTGACGTCCTCATGGAATCCCTCACCAACGTCATAAACGTCGAACAGTGCGGACACGAATGCGCCAGAAATATCAAGTGCCTCTCATTTTCGTATAACGAAAAACATATCTGTCATTTGCATAATGACAGATTTTCGAAGAACGTCAGTTACGAGTTTGGTGCAGGATGGATCTACTATTCATACGTCGGTATGTTTCTTTATTCATATTTTTTAAACTCTAAACATTCCTAGAAATAATAAAAATGTTGAAATATCTTATCTCAAGTGGACATCGACATATTAGGAGAAATTTAAAGAAATCAGAAAATCTATCTGATTAAGTTGTGTTAAAGATAAAATAATTTGTTTCAAAAGAAATCGTATATTTTCAGTCTCACAAGTATAAAATATCCTGTATTTTCATTCTCAGAAATTAAAAAAATTCCTTCAATTTCAGTCTCAGAAATACAAAATACTATATTTTCAGTCTCGTAAGTAAAACTAAATGATGGTATATAGCCGAGTCTCATAAACATGTTAAAAATGATTCGATATTTTGAATCTCGTAAATATTAAAGAAATCCTATATTCTTGGGTCGTAAATATTTAAAAATTTCAATATTTTCAGTGTCGCTAGTAAAAAAATTAATTCTCTAAATTCAGTCTCACAAATAAATCAAGAGTACCTTATTTTAAGACACAGATATATAAAAAGATCATATATGTTCATTTTCGGAAGAAGAAGAAGAAAAAATATTATGCTATATTTTCAGTCACACAAGTATAAAAAATCCAACATTTTAAGTTTCACGAATACAAAAAGTCCTATATTTTCAGGACACTGTCCTACTGGAAATGGCTACATCTTCCTTGAGAACATTGAGGTGTGTTTCAAGATTGTCAACATCAAAAAAAACTGGCATGAAGCTCGTGACTTTTGTAGCAGGTCACGTGACAGATTGATCGTCCTCGACACGGATGAGAAAAATACAGCTTTTAGCAACTACGTGAACAAAGCAACAGGTTAATATCTTCATCATCACCATCGTCATATTCATCATTAGTTATACTAACAACAATTAATTTTTTTTTTATCATAACATAATTATATTTATGATCATAATCATCATCATCACACCCAACATCATATTCATCTAATAACAACTATTTTCATGTCTTTCATGATTGCATAACACATCTATTAACAAAGTCATCGTTTTGTTATCCTCATGTTAGAGATCAAAGGTGTGATTGGTAGAAATGTTTCCTCACCAAAGAATTTTGTGATAATTATAAGGAAATAAAATAAAAAATAATGAAATAAAATAAATAAATAAATAAATAAATAAATAAATAAATAAATAAATAAATAAATAAATAAATAAATAAAGTTAAATTAAATTAAAAAGGACAGCTGCTCGTTGTTACAAAACATTTCTCGTTGCAGCTGATTTGTTGAAAATGAAACACAATTTCACACAACCAACTCAAAGTTTAACCATCTTATAATCACGATATTCACTCATTTTTAAATCTGTGCATTTTTGTTGTATTTTTCAGGTGGTAAAGACATCCATATTGGACTGACTGATGAACAGACGGAAGGAAAGTTTGTTTGGGAGAATGGAAAAAAACTTGCATTTTCTAAGTGGAGAAACGGGGAACCTGACAATTATGGAGGAATAGAGGACTGTGTGCAGCTTACTTCATCGTTGAGTAAGTGGAATGATATTTCCTGCTCGAAGACCAACATATTTGTCTGCGAGAAACGAATGTGATTATTTCTGTTTTAATGTTCTTGAAGAAACAACCGAAATGTGGAACATAATTATATTAATTTTTGTATTTGCGAAGCTGCATGAATAAAAATTACTTTGAGGTTTACTTTTGTTTTTTTCTCAATTTTACTTAAATGTTACCTACGCTAGTTCAGATGGAATACACCCTAAAACAATCGTTGAGCTCGTGTTAATTTTCTTTCAACCGAATACAACTTTGTCTCTCTTTCCCAACAGAGATGAATTATTTAAACTGTTTATAGGGAACAATGAATAAAATATGTTGGTTGTTCAGAGACGTTTACATCAGAAAACAAGAATCGTGTTTTTTGTGTAGGCAAGACAACTGGAATGGGAATACTTTGTACGAAAAACAGAGAAATAACACTTCAGAAGGCTCTTGGAAAGAACTAAATTATTAAAGGGATAATGAGGGTTCAAAGTAGGTACACTAAAGGTTAAACAAACAAAAACAAAACAAGCTCAGAATTAAGAGAGAGATAAGCGTTTCGTTTGAACGATTAGAAAATTAACTAAGCGTTGTAACTAAGTGTATGTCTTTTTCACTTTCTATGTGATTGTAACTTGAGTATTTTTCTTCTGGCTTTTTTCTTTAATTTTACTTTTATGAATGAACCCATCGATATTCTCCTAATAGAACCTTCTCGATTATTATAGACGTTTTTTGACAAAATTATGTACGAATGGGCAATTAGATTTTTTCATTATTATTATTTTATCTCCCTTCACTAGGTTGGACCGTTATTCAGACATTGGTAAATGTTCTAGTAACTCTGTTTTATCATTTTTCTCTACGGTTTGGACATGTGCTTTAGATTTTCTATAACTGTCCTAAGACCAGATTAAAATGAAAATGTTGACATAGAGAGTGTTTTCGCGTCTATATATATGTCTTTCTCTCCATTTATCTATCTCTCTTTCTCTCCATTTTTTTTCTATCTATCTATCTATCTATCAATCTATCTATCTCTCAATCTATCTATCTATCATCTATATATCTATCTATTTATCTATCTATTCATCCATTAATCCATCTATCTTTCCTATAGTTCTAAAAATGTTGATATAGAGAGTGTATTCGCGTCTATGCATCTGTCTTTCTGTCCATCTATGTATCTATCTCTCTATCTCTGTATATACCTATATCTATCTATCTATCTATCTATCTATCTATCTATCTATCTATCTATCTATCTATCTATCTATCTATCTATCTATCTATCTATCTGTCTTTCTGTCTGTCTGTCTCTCTTTATCTATCTATCTATCTATCTAGCTGTCTCTATGAATTCATCTATTAATCAATCTATCTCTTCTATAGTTCTGTACCTCTCTCTGTCGACTGTTTTTAAAGTCACAAAGCAGAACTTCTCTCTGTTACACTAAACATTTATGTGAAAAAAATGAATAATTACTGTTCATTGTTGTGTTCGGTCTCAGCTCAGTCACAAGACATTGTCTATATTTCCGAAAGAGACAAAGCTACGATAAATTATTTAATCAACACGTAATAATAAAATAAACATTTCAATATAGTCTGCAAGTCTGTCATTGTTCAGTTTTTACTGTTAGAATCAGGTAGACTAGAAACTCGGTAAAAAGAAGGAAAAAAATGCATTATTATTATTAATATTATTATGATGAAGATCATTATCATTATTATTACTATTAATGCGGCTACAAAGAAAAAAGGTAAAAACAGAACACTGACATGAAAATAACACGAGTAAATAATAATTTTAAAAAAATGATAGAAAAAAGTCAAACTGGAAAGTGAATTTTAAAGAACAGTAGAAGAACATTTTAATTTATTTTCAAAATAATCGAAAGAATCAACCGACACATTTCTGTCTATGATAGCATCCAGCTATTTGATTATTATACACCGCATCTTTATTTTAAAATGGAAGTACAACAACAAGAATAACAACAACAATAATAATAATAATAATAATAATAATAATAATAATAATAATAATAATAATAATAATAATAATAATAATAATAATAATAATAATAACAATGATAAAAACAACAACAATAACAAAAACAAAAACAAAGAAAGAAAAAACATAATTTGCTTTTGGGTGATAGAAACAGATATTTAAGTAATTTACGTGTTTCTTTTCTAGTGTTTCACACTCTGAAAACATAAATTTTTCTGTGGTTAGAAAAGAGCTAATAATTACAGTGGTGTGTTCTATGCGAATCTACTGGGATCTGGAAACTAGTTCTTTATAGTTTTCCTTCGTCATAGCACTCACTGAAATAAACGCAACTATGTGCAACCTTTTCCAGGTCCGACTGAACAAGACTGAAAAATATATTTTATTTTAGTCCTTTGAAGGAATCCTGATATGACTTTATTTACTTCAGCTTACTACGTTCGTTTTGAAGAATTCCTTTTATTATGACGTCATTAAAGATTACTGCAGTTAACGATCTATTTGGTTCCTAGAATTTTCTCATAGTATCTCGCATAGATCGTGAGTTTGAAAAATATATATATATCTATATATTTTAATTTTTTACTTACTTTTTAGCTACGCTAGTTCAGATGGAATACACCCTAAAACAATCGTTGAGGTCGTGTTAATTTTCTTTCAACAGAATACAACTTTGTCTCTCTTTCCCAACAGAGATGAATTATTTAAACTGTTTATAGGGAACAATGAATAAAATATGTTGGTTGTTCAGAGACGTTTACATCAGGAAACAAGAATCGTGTTTTTTGTCTAGGCAAGACAACTGGAATGGGAATACTTTGTCCGCAAAACAGAGAAATAACACTTCAAAAGGCTCTTGTAAAGAACTAAATTATTAAAAGGATAATGAGGGTTCAAAGTTTGTACACTAAGTGTTAAACAAACAAAAACAAAACAAGCACAGAATTAAGAGAGAGATAAGCGTTTCGTTTGAACGATTAGAAAATTAACTAAGCGTTGTAACTAAGTTTATGTCTTTTTCACTTTCTATGTGATTCTAACTTGAGTATTTTTCTTCTGGCTTTTTTCTTTAATTTTACTTTTATGAATGAACCCATGAATCTTCTCCTAATAGAACCTTCGCGACTATTCTAGACGTTTTTTGACAAAATTATATACGAATGGGCAATTCGATTTTTTTCATTATTATTATTTTATCTCCCTTCACCAGGTTGGACCGTTATTCAGACATTGGTAAATGTTCTAGAACCTCTGTTTTATCATTTTGTCTACGGTTTTGACATGTGCTTTAGATTTTCTATAACTGTCCTATGACCAGATTAAAATGAAAATGTTGACATAGAGAGTGTTTTCGCGTCTATATATATGTCTTTCTCTCCATTTATCTATCTGCCTTTCTCTCCATTTTTCTATCTATCATCTATCTATCTATCTATCTATCTGTCTGTCTGTCTCTCTCTTTATCTATCTATCTATCTATCTATGTAGCTGTCTCTATGTATTCATCTATTAATCCATCTATCTGTTCTATAGTTCTGTATCTCTATCTGTCGACTGTTTTTAAAGTCACAAAGCAGAACTTGTCTCTGTTACACTAAACATTTATGTGAAAAAAATGAATAATTACTGTTCATTCTTGTGTTCGGTCTCACCTGAGTCACAAAATACAAGAAGCTTACATCATCTTGGTATAAGAGATTCTCTATATTTCCGAAAGAGACAAAGCTATGATAAATTATTTAATCAACACGTAATAATAAAATAAACATTTCAATACAGTCTGCAAGTCTGTCATTGTTCAGTTTTTACTGTTAGAATCAGGTAGACTAGAAACTCGGTAAAAAGAAGGAACAAAATGCAGTACAGGACATGTTTGCTTTTACAGGCTGTTGTCTCATCACTTGTAACTGCTTTACTTAGGTAAGTGTGGAGTAATTTTATTTTATTTAAATATTGTACAAATACACACTCATACACTTTCTGTCTGTCTCTACCTTCCTCCTTTCTGTCTATCTCGCTCTCCCTCGCTGTCTATCTTTAATCTATCCTTTCATCCTACCATCCATTCATTCATCCATCCATCCACCCGTCTGTTTGCCTCTTTCTATATATATATATATTTTCATCAATCGGTTATTCTGTCTGTGTTTCTGTGAGTGTCTGTGTATTTCTGTCTCTCACTCCGACTCCTGGCTTTGGCTCCTCTCGTTTGATATGTCTACAGCAGATTTTATTTAGATTGATTTTTTCTATTGTACTTATGGTTACTGTTGTTTTATTATTTTATTATTAACTGGTCACATTTAGCTGTGATATCAATCTGTCCTCTAAGTGGATCATCAATCACGAGTTTGATGATGTTGTCGCCTCTGACATCCTCCTGGAATCCCTCAGCAACATCGCAAGCAGAGTACAGTGTGCAATCGAATGCGCCAGAAATATCAAGTGCCTCTCATTTTCGTATAACGAAAAACATATCTGTCATTTGCATAATGACAGATTTTCGAAGAACGTCAGTTATGAGTTTGCTGCAGGATGGCGCTACTATTCATACGTCGGTATGTTTCTTTACTAATATTGTTTAAACTCTAAAGATTCCTAGAAATAATAAAAATGTTGAAGTATCTCAAGAAATTAGAAAATGGATCTGATTAAGTTGTTTTAAAGATAAAATACATTTTTTTTCAAAAGAAATCGTATATTTTCAGTCTCACAAGTATGAAAACGTCCTGTATTTTCAGTCTCACAAATATAAAAAAATTCCTCCATTTTCAGTCTCAGAAATACAAAATACTATATTTCCAGTCTCCCAAGTAAAAATAAATAACGGTATAAAAGTGAGTCTCATAAACATATTTAAAAAGATTCCATATTTCGAATCTCGTAAATATTTAAAATTTTCTATATTTTCAGTGTCGCAAGTACAAAATTAATTCTCTAAATTCAGTCTCACAAACAAATAAAAAGTACCTTATTTTAAGATACTTATATATAAAAAGATCCTATATGTTGATTTTCGGAAGAAGAAAAAAAAAAAATAATAATGTTACATTTTCACTCACACATGTATAAAAAATCCAACATTTTCAGTTTCACGAATACAAAAAATCCTATATTTTCAGGACACTGTCCTACTGAAAATGGCTACATCTTCCTTAAGGACGTTGATGTGTGCTTCAAGATTGTCAACATCGAAAAAACCTGGCGTGAAGCTCGTGACTTCTGTAGCAAGTCACGTGACAGATTGATCGTCCTAGATACGGATGAGAAAAATACAGCTTTTAGCAACTACCTGAACAAAGGAACAGGTTAATATCATCATCATCACCATCGTCATATTCATCATTAGTTATACTAACAACACTTAATTTTGTTTTTCATCATTGCATATTTATATTTATCATCATAATCATCATCATCAGACCCATCATGATATTCATCTAATAACAACTATTTTCATGACTTTCATGATTGCATAATACATCTATTAACTAAGTCATCGTCTTGTTATCCTCATGTTAGAGATCAAAGGTGTGCTTGGTAGAAATGTTTCCTCACCAAAGAATTGTGTGATAATTATAAGGAAAGAAAATAAAAAAATAACAAAATAAAATAAAATAAATAAAATAAATAAAATAAATAAAATAAATAAATAAAGTTAAATTAAAATAAAAAGGACAGCTGCTCGTTCTTACAAAAAATTTCTCGTTCCAGCTGATTTGTTTAACCATCTTTTAATTACGATATTCACTCATTTTTAAATCTGTGCATTTTTATTCTATTTTTCAGGTGGTAAAGGCATCCATATTGGACTGAATGATGAACAGACAGAAGGAAAGTTTGTTTGGGAAAATGGAAAAAATCTTGCATTTTCAAAGTGGACAAATGGGGAACCTAATAATGGTCGAGGAATAGAGGACTGTGTGGAGGTTTTTTCAGCGTCCAGTACATGGAATGATATTTCTTGCTCGTGGATCAACATGTTTGTCTGCGAGAAACGAATGTGATTATTTCTGTTTCAATGTTCTTGAAAAAACAACCGAAATGTGAAACATTATTATAGTAATTTTTGTATTTGCGAAGCTTCATCAATAAAAATTACTTTAAGGTTTACTTTTGTTTTTTTCTCAATTTTGTTTTCATAATTTCAAACAGACATGATTCTAATATTTTTATTTCTCTACTACTACTACTACTACTACTACTACTACTACTACTACTACTACTACTACTGTCACTACTATCGCTACTCTGATATTTACTATTGCTATTATTATTATTATTATCATGATGAACATAATCATAATCATTGTTACTATTAAAGCGGCTACAAAGAAAAAAGGTAAAAACAAAACAGTGACATGAAAATAACACGACTAAATAATAATTTAAAAAGAAATGATACAAAAAAGTCAAAATGGAAAGTGAATTTTTAAGAATAGAAGAACTTTTTAATTTATTTTCAAAATAACCGAAAGAATCAACCGACACATTTCTGTCTATGATAGCATCCAGCTATTCGATTATTATACACCGCATCTTTATTTTAAAATGTAAATACATTAATAATAATAATAATAATAATAATAATGATAATAACAATGATAAAAACAACAACAATAACAAAAACAGAAAGAAAGAAAGAAAAAAGATAATTTGGTATCAGGTGATAGAAACAGATATTTAATTAATTTACGTGTTTCTTTTCTAGTGTTTCACACTCTGAAAACATAAATGTTTCTGTGGTTAGAAAAGAGCTGATAATTACAGTGGTGTGTTCTATGCGAATCTACTGGGATCTGGAAACTAGTTCTTTATAGTTTTCCTTCGTCATAGCACTCACTGAAATAAACGCAACTATGTGCAACCTTTTCCATCCGCCTGAACAACATTGAAAAATATATTTTATTTTCAAACCTTTGAAGGAATCCTGATATGACTTTATTTACTTCAGTTTACTACGTTCGTTTTGAAGAATTCCTTTTATTATGACGTCATTAAAGATTACTGCAGTTAACGATCTATTTGGTTCCTAGAATTTTCTCATAGTATCTCGCATAGATCGTGAGTTTGAAATATATATATATCTATATATTTTAATTTTTTACTTACTTTTTAGCTACGCTAGTTCAGATGGAATACACCCTAAAACAATCGTTGAGCTCGTGTTAATTTTCTTTCAACCGAATACAACTTTGTCTTTCATTCCCAACACAGATGAATTATTTAAACTGTTTATAGGGAACAATGAATAAAATATGTTGGTTGTTCAGAGAAACAAGAATCGTGTTTTTTGTCTAAGCAAGACAACTGGAATGGGAATTCTTTGTACGCAAAACAGAGAAATAACACTTCAGAAGGCTCTTGTAAAGAACTAAATTATTAAAGGGCTAATGAGGGTTCAAAGTTTGTACACTAAGTGTTAAACAAACAGAAGCAAAACAAGCTCAGAATTAAGAGAGAGATAAGCGTTTCGTTTGAACGATTAGAAAATTAACTAAGCTTTGTAACTAAGTGTATGTCTTTTTCACTTTTTATGTGATTCTAACTTGAGTATTTTTCTTCTGGCTTTTTCCTTTAATTTTACTTTTATGAATGAATCCATCAATCTTCTACTAATAGATCCTTCTCGATTATCATAGACGTTTTTTCAGAAAATTATATACGTATGGGCAATTATATTTTTTCATTATTATTATTTTATCTCCCCTCAGTAGGTTGGACCGTTATTCAGACATTGGTAAATGTTCTAGAACCTCTGTTTTATCATTTTTCTCTACGGTTTTGACATGTGCTTTAGATGTTCTATAACTGTCCTATGAACAGATTAAAATAAAGATGGTCACATAGTGAGTTATTCGCTATAAATCTGTCTTTCTCTCCATTTATCTGTTTGTCTTTCTCTGCATTTTTCTATGTATCTATCTATCTATTTATCTATCTACTCATCCATTCGCGTCTATGTATCTGTCTTTCTGTCCATCTATGTATCTATCTCACTATCTCTCTATCTACCTATGTATCTATCTATCTACTTACCTATCTGTCTGTCTGTCTCTGTCTCTTTTTCTATCTATCTATCTATTTAGCTGTCTCTATGTATTCATCTATTAATCCATCTATCTCTTCTATAGTTCTGTATCTCTATCTGTCCAATGTTTTTAAAGCCGGAAAGCAGAACTTCTCTCTGTACACTAAACATTTATGCGAAAAAAAAAAAAAAATGAATAATTACTGTTCATTTTTGTGTTCGGTCTCAGCTCAGTCACAAAATACAAAATATATTCATCATTAGTTATAGTAACAACACTTAATTTCGTTTTTGATCACTGCATAATTATATTCATCATCATCATTACACCCATCATCATATTCATCATTATTTATACTAATAACAACTATTTTCATGTCTTTCATGATTGCATAATACATTTATTAACAAAGTGATCGTTTTGTTATCCTCATCTTAGAGATCAAAGGTGTGGTTGGTAGAAATGTTTCCTCACCAAAGAAATGTATGATAATTATAATGAAATATATTTAAAAAAATAAATAAAAATAAAATTATAATAAATAAATAAATAAATAAATAAATAAATAAATAAACAAAGTTAAATTAAATTTTAAAAGGACCGCTGCTTGTTCTTTCCAATAGTTTCTCGCTGCAGCTGAATTGTTGAAAATGAAACACTATTTCACAAAACCAATTCAGTTTAATCATCCTGTAATCATGATATTTACTCATTTATAAATTTGTGCAGTTTTGTTGCATTTTTCAGGGGGTGCAGAGATCCATATTGGACTGACTGATGAACAGACGGAAGGACAGTTTGTTTGGGAGAATGGAAAAAAACTTGCATTGTCAAAGTGGAGCTATGGGGAACCTAATGATGAAGGAAGAGAGGACTGTGTACAGCTTGCATCACCTTCCAGTACATGGAATGATATTCCCTGCTCGGCGACTAACATATTTGTCTGCGAGAAACGAATGTGATTATTTCACCATTAATATTCTTGAAAATAACAACCGAAATGTGAAACACAATAACATTAATGTTTGTATTTACAAAGCTGTATCAATAAAAAGTACTTTACGGTTTAGTTTAGTGTTTTGCTAAATTTAATAAAAGAAAAATAATTGTATTATTTGGATGTTGACAAATGTTTGTTCGATGTCTCGAGACAAATGCAACAATCTTTTTGACAAGATCCTAATGTTTTTATCACTGCAACTGCTTCTGCTACTTCTACTGCTACTACTACAACATTTACTATTATTAATTACAGAGAGAGAGAGAGAGAGAGAGAGAGAGAGAGAGAGAGAGAGAGAGAGAGAGAGAGAGAGAGAGAGAGAGAGAGAGAGAGAGAGAGAGAGAGAGAGAGAGAGAGAGAGAGAGAGATATGTAAAATATCATCGGTTTTCTTTATTTAATTCACTCGAAACTAAAGCGACTTTGTGATTTGTAAGTCAGTTTAGATGTTTCAGAAAGACGTATCACAGTATTTAATCAGTCTATGTCTTTCTAGTGTCAGACTGCTGTATGTCTAGTCAATAACACTTCACGTTGTTTCTACTGAAATTCGTATGTTACTAAAATTATCTTTTTATCCTTAACTTTCAATTAAATTCAGAAACAAATATTGAAATTTTGATATTCTTCTTCATCCACAGTGAAATTGAATACGATTCTTTTAATTTATTTTTTAATGTTTAATTTTTTAATTTTACGTTTTACGAAATGTTATTAACGTGAAGGATGTTAGCAGGGCCTAATGAGGTATTGTTCAGGAAGACAGTAAATTTGTTTTGTTCGAATTTCTCCATTTTTGAATTATTGATCTCTGTTTCCAACTAACAAATCTCCACTAAGAATATTATCGAAATTAATCCTTCGTATAATTTATTTTCTGCAATAGTTAGTTAGTTTTTAGACCGCGTCTGTGGCTGATCTTGTGAAAGTTATTTGTTCTTTTTATGACGTTCAATGATTGGTGATTTAGATATGACACATCTAAATGCAAAAATTTTTATGTAAATATTATAATCGAAATATTTTAATAGAATTCAAATTATCAGTTTGAGTCCCCACAAGAACGACAACAAAGAAGGAAGTAAACACTTCTCCAAATAGTAACAAATCTAAATAATACAAATTTCTTGTTTCTTTATAAAACGAAAACAGACCCGCAACTAAATATCACTGATAAAACAATTACAGTGTCACAGCCTGGGACACTTGCACCGCAAGCTAACCTGTTTCTAGCGCCAAATTTCAAAAGGAAAAGAAAACGAATTTTTAACAAAAGAGCGATTGTTCTCCTTTACTCAAAAGTATCCCTTCCACAACCAGTAATAATTAGTCTTGATCTTTTCTAGAACTGTTATGATCATTTTATAGCTGGACTGAGTGATGAGAAGTCTGTCCCAGAAACCTTTGCAAGTAAACTTTACTCTACAACTGAAGATCATCATAGCAACAGAAAAACACAAAATGAATCAATGAACAAAAATGTCAGCCATATATAAATGCTTGGATATTTTATTATTTCATCATGTTTAGGTGAATGTCAAGCGCACTGAGTCATCTAGTTGAGTGTTTACTGTTAATACAATGATAATAATTGTGTGCCGTGATGCTGACAGTTTTAAATATGTATTTGCTGTTTTGTTCCCATTTATGTAGCAACTCTTGCTGAACGATGTTAATTTACGCTCACGTGCTCAGTTTTGTTTTAGAGTTATTTGTACCACATAAACCTTGATATTGTGATTTTTATGTCTTTGTTCCCATTTTCATCCGGAAAAAGTAAACTTTTATTTGATACATAATTTAGTGCTCAGCTCCGAAGTTGTATAAATTCTTTCAGCGTATTTTTAACAGTAAACTATTATGTTGTTGTTCACACTTTTGCGGATGACTTTGTTGGAATATTTCAACAAAAGTTACCTACCATACATAATATAAAATGTCCTTAATATATTTTACGTGCCTGGATGAGTTTCATGCCTTGTTATTACCAGTGCTATTGTAACTAACAATCACACGGTATAGAAGTGAATACTACACAGATTTGGTTTATACAGTGCACTGTAAGATAACTAGTAATAAATGCGTATTACTTTGATTAGATGAATGTTTTCTTAAAACTTCCATTCTGGAGTTCACTACTGGACTGGTGGAAGGTACTCGGGGAGGTCTAATTACACGTGTTTGGGAGTACAGTACTTGCCTTATCCGGGCATTGACAATTCATGCCTGTCCGCTGTACGTAAGTTAGTTCTAAGCAGTATGTTATATTGTCTGTCAGTGTTATGTGTTAATTCTAAGCAGTATGCTATATTGTCTGTCAGTGTTATTATCTTAATTCTAAGCAGTATGTTATATTGTGTGTCAGTGTTATGTATCTTAATTCTAAGCAGTATGTTATATTGTCTGACAGTGTTAGTATCTTAATTCTAAGCAGTATGTTATATTGTCTGTCAGTGTTACTATCTAAATTCTAAGCAGTATGTTATATTGTCTGTCAGTGTTAGTATTTTAATTCTAAGAAGTACATTATATTGTGTGTGAAAGTTATACTGTCTGGATCAGAACTCTTTATTTAACAGTTTATGGCTGATAGTTTGACAACAGTAAAGTGTCATGCTGGATAGTGTAGGTTATTTTCTTATGAGTTAAATGTGTTACTCGTTATTCGTATGAGTATTGTTTGTTTTTGTTTTTTTTATCGCATGTCGGTTTACTTCGGCTATGTGGTAACTTAATAGAGAACTATCTACATTTTGTCGTAGGATAGAGCTGATTAAAAAATCCTCTTTTATTTTCTTTAACATTCGACATCTCGTGTTAATACAAATTTTTCAGTTTTTCGTCTATGCAGAAATATAATTTTTTAAAGCAAATTTGATAAAGAAAAAACAAACCCATCTAAATAGTAGGAGTAATAATAATAATAATAATAATAATAATAATAATAATAATAATAATAATAATAATAATAATAATAATAATAATAATAATAATAATAATAATAATAATAATAATAATAATAATAATAATAATTAATAATAATAATAATAATAATAATAATAATAATAATAATAATAATAATAATAATAATAATAATAATAATAAGAAGAAGAAGAAGAAGAAGAAGAAGAAGAAGAAGAAGAAGAAGAAGAAGAAAATACCACAGTTAAAATGTTTTGAAATAATCATATTTGTTCTTCACAGGTAAAGTGTAGTTAAAAACAACCCATTAGAAAAACAAACAAATAATCCAAAAGAGAATAAAATAAACCCCAGTACTATTATTTTATTTCATACTGTATGATCACAAAAAAAAAAAAGAAAAAAAGAAATAGCTATATAAATAACAAGAAATAATAATTATAAAAAAGATATATTTTGGACAAAGTTGTTGATATAATAAGTACTGTCTGTCTGTCTGTCTATCTGTCTGTCTATCCATCTATCTATCTAATTTATCTGTCTACAGCTATTCATCTATCCATTCATCTATCCTTCTATCTGCTCCACATTTCTCTCTGATCATCTGTCGATCTGTTTTTGAAGCTATAAAAACTTAAGTTCTCGTTATTATACTAAATATTTATATAAAAAGAAAACAATTTAATTATCTTCATTCTTGTTTTCGCTCTCACCTCAGTCACATAATAAACACAGCTTACGTGATCTGGATTTAATATATAATGTATATTTCCAAGACACAAATAAATCTGTGATGAAGTATTTAGTGTTTTCAACACGTAATAATAAAATAAATATCTCAAGACCAGCTGAAAGTCTGTCATTGTTCAGTTTTTATTGTTTGAATCAGGTAGACTAGAAACTCGTCAAGAAGAAAAAAAAAAAATATGCAGCACAGGACATGCTTGATTTTACAGGCTGTTGTCTCATCACTTGTAACTGCTTTACTTCGGTAAGTGTGTAGTGCTTTTGTTTTTTATTTAAATCTTGTACAAATACACACTCATACTCTTTCTGTCAGTACCTTCCTCCGTCCTCTCTGACTCTCTTGCTCTTCCTCTCTGTCTCTCTGTCTCTCTTTAATCTATCTGTCCTAAATATCCTATCCCATCCATCTACAGTTCTCTCTCATCCGTCCATCCTACCATCCATTCATATGTCAATCCATCTGTTTGTCTCTCATTATCCATCTATCGGTCATTCTGTGTCTGTATCTGTGTGCGTTTGTGTGTCTCTGTGTGTGTCTGTCTCTCTGTGACTCCTGGCTTTGTATCCTCTATTTTGATATGTCTACAGCAGATTTTATTTAGATTTATTTTTTCTATTGTATTTATGGTTACTGTTGTTTTATTATTTGATTATTAACTGGTCACATTTAGCTGTGATATCAGTGATTCCTCCAAGTGGATCATCAATCACGACTTTGATGATGTTGTCGCCTCTGACATCCTCCTGGAATCCCTCAACGACATCAAAAATAAAATAGAGTGTGCAAAGGAATGCGCCAGAAATATCAAATGCCTCTCATTTTCGTATAACGAAAAACATATCTGTCATTTGCATAATGACAAATTTTCGAAGAACGTCAGTTATGAGTTTGGTGCAGGATGGCGCTACTATTCATACGTCGGTATGTTTCTTTATTCATATTTTTTAATCTCTGAATATTCCTAGAAATAATAAAAATATTGAAATATCTTATCTCAAGTAGAAGACGACACATTTTGAGTAATTTAAAAAATAAATAGAAAATGTATCTGATTAAGTTGTGTTAAAGATAAAATTGATGATTTCAAGGTCACAAATACAAAAGAAACCTATACATTCAATTTCAGAAGTATAAAAAATCCTATATTTTAAGTCTCAGAGATATAAAAAATTCCTATATTTTCAGGACACTGTCCTACTGAAAACGGCTACATCTTCATCAAGGACGTGGACGTCTGCTTCAAGATTGTGAACATCAGAAAATCCTGGCATGAAGCACGTGACTTTTGTAGCAAGTCACGCGACAGGCTGATTGTCTTAGACACGGATGAGAAAAATACAGCCTTCACCAATTACGTGAACAATGCAACGGGTTAATATCATCATCATCAGCATCATCATATTCATATTCATAAGTATTAATACTAATAATAATTACTTTCATGCTTTTGTTCACTGAATAATACACTTGTTATAATCATCATCTTTAGAGCTCAGATGTGTGGTTGGTAGTAGTGTTTGTTGGGTTTTATTCTCTGTTAATATAGGTTTAATTGTTAAAAATCTAAATTAATGTAAATTTCAATTTCTTCACCAAACAATTTTATGATAACAATCAGGATAAAAAAATATATATAATAACATAATAAAAAATAAAAATAAACCTATAAAAAAGGGCAAAACGTTGTAGTTCCAGCTGGTTCGCTAACTAATTTACAAATACAACTTAAAGTTTAACCATCTTATTACAATCATAATATTCGTTTATTGTTAAATCGTTCGCCTTTTGGTTGTTGCATTTTCTAGTGGGTGGATACATCCATATTGGACTGACTGACGAACAGACGGAAGGAAAGTTTGTTTGGGAAAATGGAAAACAACTTGTATTTTCTAAGTGGAAGTATGGGGAACCTAATAATGATGAAGGAATAGAGGACTGTGTGGAGCTTCTTTCACCGTCCAGTGCATGGAATGATATTCCCTGCTCGAAGACTAACATATTTGTCTGCGAGAAACGAATGTGATTATTTCATTATTATAATTCTTGAAAATAACAACCGAAATGTGAAACACAATAACATTAATGTTTGTATTTCCAAAGCTGTATCAATAAAAAGTACTTTACGGTTTACTTTAGTGTTTTGCTAAATTTAACAAAAGAAAAATAATTGTATTATTTGGATGTTTACATATGTTTGTTCGATGTCTCGAGACAAATGCAACAATCGTTTTGACAAGATCCTAATGTTTTTATCACTGCAGCTGCTGCTACTACTACTACTACTACTACTACTACTTAGTTATTTGTTCTTTTCTATGACGTTCACTGATTGGTGATTTAGATATGACACATCTAAATGCAAAAATGTGTATGTAAATATTATAATCGAAATACTTTAATAGAATTCAAATTATCAATTTGACTCCCCACAAAAACAACAACAAGAGACAAGCAAATATACACTTCTCCAAATAGTAACAAATCTAAATAATACAGATTTCTTCTTTTTTTATTAAACGAAAACAGATCCGCAATCAAATATCACTAATAAAATCATTATAGTAGCACAGCCGAGGACACTTGCACCGGAAGCTAAGCTGTTTTTAGCGCCAAATTTCAAAAGGAAAAGAAAATGAATTTTTAACAAAATAGTGATTGTTCTCCTTTACTCAAAAGTATCCCTTCCACAACCAGTAATAATTAGTCTTGATCTTTTCTAGAACTGTTACGATAATTTTATAGCTGGACTCAGTGATGTGAAGTCTGTCCCAGAAACCTTTGCAAGTAACCTTTACTCTAGAACTGAAGATCATCATAGCAACAGAAAAACACAAAATCAATCAATGAACAAAAATGTCAGCCCTATATAAATGCTTGGATATTTTATTATTTCATCATGTTTAGGTGAATGTCAAGCGCACTGAGTCATCTAGTTGAGTGCTTACTGTTAATACACTGATAATAATTGTGTGCCGTGATGCTGACAGTTTTAAATACTTATAAAAATTATTTTCACAAGGAACTGGCAGCTTTTGGGGCATCACATTAGTTTAGGCTTATACATTAATTTTTGTTTTAGAGTTATTTGTACTATGCAAGCCATCGCACTGTAATTTGTATATCGTATTTTCATTTGATATTTTATATTTAATTTCCTGTGGCTATGATGGCAGGATCGTATTGCACAAAAACTTTTATGGAATCCGCATTTTTGTTTATGAAATCAGTGTTCTTACTTATGCAGTACTGTAAGATAACTAGTATTAAATGCGTATTACTTTGATTAGATGAATGTTTTCTTAAAACATCCATTCTGGAGTTCACTACTGGACTGGTGGAAGGTACTCGGGGAGGTCTAATTACACGTGTTTGGGAGTACAGTACTTGTCTTATCCCGGCATTGGGAATCCACGCCTTACCGCTGTAGAAAAGTTCTAAAATACTGTGTCGGAAATAACTGTGTGCACTAAGTATATCTTTAAACAATCTAATTCTGAAACTTTATTCTATGATTAAGAAAGAAAACTTTTCGTAAGGGTTTAAATATTAGCTACAAAAAGAGTTGCCTCCCATGAAAATAACCTAAATAATATCATATCGTTAAAATAATAATAATAATAGTAAAATAAACAACAACAACAACAAAACAATGCTTGGATAAATAAATATAATGAAAATAGAAAGAAAGGGAACAAGAAGAAGAAAGTATGTGGTATAAGTGACAGTATAATAAGAAAAACAGAAATTCTACAAAAACCGATTTCGAAAGTTTTCGTAGAATGGAAAAGTGGATTATGATTGTTTTTTTCAAATGAGTTTGTCCAACTGAATATTCCAGTCAGGAACACTGGTGGTTGGCTAATTATTTCAACACAGAGTTAACGAAATTCCAGTTTATTTTCTTGAATGATAAGCCAGTAGCAGAAAGACATGGATTTATGATGGATCAGGACCGATGCCCTTTTTACAGTGAATGCATTTTATAACCTGTAGACATGGGTAGTATAACGAGATTTATGAAATTTATGAACTACTACTACATGCACCTACCTGAGCACTGACCCTAAAATACACCAGGGATTGACCAGCTGTCTTAGAAAATAAAACATCAACAGCAACAACAACAACAAACAATATCAAATAAAACAAAGTAAAAAAAAAAAAACATAATAATAATAATAAAACATAATAAAATAAAAGTAAGACATTCTTGATCATAAAATTGAATTATCTTTTAGTACAGTGTTGCTAATATTAATAGATTAGTTAGAAAGAAAAGTGTAGTTTTTAGAGAAAATGTTGATTAGTTCTAAGAAGTATCTTGTATACAGTGGTAGTATGTTATTAGCGCGGACAAAAAAATCCATCCAACTGTCATCTTAATCAGCTATTAGGAGTACTTTAGTGTGCCAGTGTTAGTATAGTTTTAAGCAGTACGCTATAGTGTATTCAGTGTTAGTATGTTAGTTTTAAGCCTTACGCTATAGTGTATTCAGTGTTAGTATAGTTTTAAGCAGTACGCTATAGTGTATTCAGTGTTAGTATAGTTTTAAGCAGTACTCTATAGTGTATTCAGTGTTAGTATAGTTTTAAGCAGTACGCTATAGTGTATTCAGTGTTAGTATAGTTTTAAGCAGTACTCTATAGTGTATTCAGTGTTAGTATAGTTTTAAGCAGTACGCTATAGTGTATTCAGTGTTAGTATGTTAGTTTTAAGCAGTACGCTATAGTGTATTCAGTGTTAGTATGTTAGTTTTAAGCAGTACGCTATAGTGTATTCAGTGTTAGTATAGTTTTAAGCAGTACGCTATAGTGTATTCAGTGTTAGTATGTTAGTTTTAAGCAGTACGCTATAGTGTATTCAGTGTTAGTATAGTTTTAAGCAGTACTCTATAGTGTATTCAGTGTTAGTATAGTTTTAAGCAGTACGCTATAGTGTATTCAGTGTTAGTATAGTTTTAAGCAGTACTCTATAGTGTATTCAGTGTTAGTATAGTTTTAAGCAGTACGCTATAGTGTATTCAGTGTTAGTATGTTAGTTTTAAGCAGTACGCTATAGTGTATTCAGTGTTAGTATAGTTTTAAGCAGTACGCTATAGTGTATTCAGTGTTATTATGTTAGTTTTAAGCAGTACGCTATAGTGTATTCACAGTTAGTATAGTTTTAAGCAGTACGCTATAGTGTATTCAGTGTTAGTATGTTAGTTTTAAGCAGTACGCTATAGTGTATTCAGTGTTAGTATGTTAGTTTTAAGCCTTACGCTATAGTGTATTCAGTGTTAGTATGTTAGATTTAAGCAGTACGCTATAGTGTATTCAGTGTTAGTATGTTAGATTTAAGCAGTACGCTATAGTGTATTCAGTGTTAGTATAGTTTTAAGCAGTACGCTATAGTGTATTCAGTGTTAGTATGTTAGTTTTAAGCAGTACGCTATAGTGTATTCAGTGTTAGTATAGTTTTAAGCAGTACACTATAGTGTATTCATTGTTAGTATGTTAGTTTTAAGCAGTACGCTATAGTGTATTCAGTGTTAGTATAGTTTTAAGCAGTACGCTATAGTGTATTCAGTGTTAGTATAGTTTTAAGCAGTACGCTATAGTGTATTCAGTGTTAGTATAGTTTTAAGCAGTACGCTATAGTGTATTCAGTGTTAGTATGTTAGTTTTAAGCAGTACGCTATAGTGTATTCAGTGTTAGTATAGTTTTAAGCAGTACGCTATAGTGTATTCAGTGTTAGTATGTTAGTTTTAAGCCTTACGCTATAGTGTATTCAGTGTTAGTATGTTAGTTTTAAGCAGTACGCTATAGTGTATTCAGTGTTAGTATAGTTTTAAGCAGTACGCTATAGTTTTATTCAGTGTTAGTATAGTTTTAAGCAGTACGCTATAGTGTATTCAGTGTTAGTATAGTTTTAAGCAGTACGCTATAGTGTATTCAGTGTTAGTATAGTTTTAAGCAGTACGCTATAGTGCATTCAGTGTTAGTATGTTAGTTTTAAGCAGTACGCTATAATGTATTCAGTGTTAGTATAGTTTTAAGCAGTACGCTATAGTGTATTCAGTGTTAGTATAGTTTTAAGCAGTACGCTGTAGTGTATTCAGTGTTAGTATAGTTTTAAGCAGTACGCTATAGTGTATTCAGTGTTAGTATAGTTTTAAGCAGTACGCTATAGTGTATTCAGTGTTAGTATGTTAGTTTTAAGCAGTACGCTATAGTGTATTCACTGTTAGTATGTTAGTTCTAATCAGAGGTTATATTGTCTGCGAGTGTTAGTATATGTTAGATCGAAGTAGTACGTTATATTGTCTGTCAGTGATATTATATTGTCTGGACCTGAACTCTGTATGTAAGGGCTTATAGGCGATAGTTGACAACAGTAAAATGTCAGTAAAATAATAATAAGAATAATAATAAGAATAATTTAAATCAGTAAATAAAGAAGTAACTAAATAAAAGTAAAAAATAACAAACAAAGAAAAGAAAGAACAAGAAATAAATAAAAAGCTAAAACAATAGAAAATAAAGAAATAAAGAAATAAAATCAATGGAAATAAAATTATTGAAGTCAATGTATGTATGTATGTATGTATTTATGTATGAGTTCATATATTCATCTATTAATCAATCTGTCTCTTCTATATTTCCATCTCTCTAAATATCGACCTGTTTTTAAAGCCACAAAGAATAACCTCTCTCTGTTACACTAAACATTTATGTGAAAAAATGAATAATTCCTGTTCATTGTTGTGTTCGCTCTCATCTCAGTCACATAACACAAAGAGCTTATTTCACCTGGGTATAAAACACAGTCTGTGTTTCCGCAAGAGACAAATCTATGATAAATTATTTAATGTTTTGAACACTTAATAATAAAAAAATATATCAATACCGTTTGCAAGTCTGTGATTGTTTGGTGATTTAGGTATGACACATGTAAATGCAAAATTTTTTATGTAAATATTATAATCGAAATACTTTAATAGAATTCAAATTATCAATTGGACTCCCCACAAAAACAACAACAAGAGACAAGCGAATATACACTTCTCCAAATAGTAACAAATCTAAATAATACAGGTTTCTTCCATTTTTATAAAACGAAAACAGATCCGCAATCAAATATCACTAATAAGATCATTATACTGGCACAGCCGAGGACAGTTGCACCGGAAGCGAACCTGTTTTTATCGCCAAATTTCAAAAGAGAAAGAAAATGAATTTTTAAGAAAATAGCGGTTGCTCTCCTTTACTCAAAAGTATCCCTTCCACAACCAGTAATAATTAGTCTTGATCTTTTCTAGAACTGTTATGATCATTTTATAGCTGGACTGAGTGATGAGAAGTCTGTCACAGAAACCTTTGCAAGTAACCTTTACTCTAGAACTGAACATCATCATAGCAACAGAAAAACACAAAATGAATCAATGAACAAAAATGTCAGCCATATATAATGGTTGGATATTTTATTATTTCATCATGTTTAGGTTTCATGTCAAGCGCACTGGGTCATCTAGTTGAGTGCTTACTGTTAATACTCGTGTTATTCGTGTTATTCGTATGAATCATTATTTCCACAGATCGATTTATTTCGGCCATCAGGTTTACGGTTGATGTGGAAACGTTTAACTTAGTAGAGAAATATGTATTTTTTAGGATAAGATACAGCTGATTAAATTTGTTTTTTTATATTTACTTTGGTATTCTTGTTAGTACAAAATAAGTAAAAATAAATAAATAAATAAATAAATAATTTAAATAACTAAATAAAGAAGTAACTAAATAAAAGTAAAAAATAACAAAGAAAGAAAAGAAAAAACAAGAAAAAACAATAAATAAATAAAAAGCTAAAACAACAGAAAATAAAGAAATAAAGAAATAAAATCAATGAAAATAAAATTATTGAAGTCAATGTATGTATATATGTATGTATTTATGTATGAGTTCATATATTCATCTATTAATCAATCTGTCTCTTCTATATTTCTATCTCTCTAAATATCGACCTGTTTTTAAAGCCACAAAGAATAACCTCCCTCTGTTACACTAAACATTTATGTGAAAAAAATGAATAATTACTGTTCATTGTTGTGTTCGCTCTCATCTCCGTCACATAACACAAAGAGCTTACTTTACCTGGGTATAAAACATAGTCTGTGTTTCCGCAAGAGACAAATCTCTGATAAATTATTTAATGTTTTGAACACCTAGTAATACAAAAATATTTCAATACCGTTTGCAAGTCTGTCATTGTTCAGTTTTTACTGTTAGAATCAGGTAGACTAGAAACTCGGTAAAAAGAAGAAAGATAAAAAAATGCAGTACAGGACATGTTTGTTTTTACAGGCTGTTGTCTCATCACTTGTAACTGCATTACCGAGGTAAGTGTGTAGTACTTTTATTTTATTTAAATCTTGTACAAATACACATTCATACACTTTCTGTCTGTCTGTACTTTCCTGTCTCTCTCCTTGACTCCTGGCTTTCTATCCTCTCTTTTGACATGTCTACAGCAGATTTTATTGAGATTGATTTTTTCTATTCTATTTATAGTTACTGTAGTTTTATTATTTTATTATTAACTGGTCACATTTAGCTGTGATATCAATCAGTTTTCTGAGTGGATCATCAATCACGACTTTGATGATGTTGTCGCCTCTGACATCCTCCTGGAATCCCTCACCAACGTCATAAACCTCGAACAGTGTGCAAACGAATGCGCCAGAAATATCAAGTGCCTCTCATTTTCGTATAACGAAAAACATATCTGTCATTTGCATAATGACAGATATTCGAAGAACGTCAGTTATGAGTTTGCTGCAGGATGGATCTACTATTCATACGTCGGTATGTTTCTTTATTCATATTTTTTAAACTCTAAACATTCTTAGAAATAATAAAAATGTTGAAGTATCTCAAGAAATTAGAAAATGGATCTGATTAAGTTGTTTTAAAGATAAAATACATTTTTTTTCAAAAGAAATCGTATATTTTCAGTCTCACAAGTATGAAAACGTCCTGTATTTTCAGTCTCACAAATATAAAAAAATTCCTCCATTTTCAGTCTCAGAAATACAAAATACTATATTTTGAGTCTCCCACGTAAAAATAAATAACGGTATAAAAATAAACATATTTAAAAAGATTCCATATTTCGAATCTCGTAAATATTTAAAATGTTCTACATTTTCAGTGTCGCAAGGACAAAATTAATTCTGTAAATTCAGTCTCACAAATAAATAAAAAGTACCTTATTTTAAGACACTTATATATGAAAAGATCATATATGTTCATTTTCGGAAGATCCCCCAAAAAACAAACAATAATGCTACATTTTCACTCACACAAGTATAAAAAATCCAACATGTTCAGTTTCACGAATACAAAAAGTCCTATATTTTCAGGACACTGTCCTACTGGAAATGGCTACATCTTCCTTAAGAACATTGACGTGTGTTTCAAGATTGTCAACATCAGAACAAACTGGCATGAAGCTCGTGACTTTTGTAGCAAGTCACGTGACAGATTGATCGTCCTAGACACGGATGAGAAAAATACAGCTTTTAGCAATTACGTGAACAAAGCAACAGGTTAATATCATCATCATCACCATCGTCATATTCATCATTAGTTATACAAACAACAATTCATTTCGTTTTTCATCATTGCATATTTATATTTATCATCATAATCATCATCATCACACCCATCATCATATTCATCAGTATTTATACTAATAACAGCTATTGTCATGTCTTTCATCATTGCATAATACATTCATTAGCATAGTCATCGTCTTGTTATCCTCATCTTAGGGATCAAAGGTGTGGTTGGTAGAAATGTTTCCTCATCAAAGAATTTTGTGGTAATAATGAGGAAAGAGTATAAAAACTAAAAATAAAAATAAAATAAAATAAAATAAAATCAGTAAATAAATAAATACATAAATAAATAAATAAAGTTAAATTAAATAAATAAAGTTAAATTAAATTAAAAAGGACAGCTGCTCGTTGTTACAAAACATTTCTCGTTGCAGCTGATTTGTTGAAAATGAAACACAATTTCACACAACCAACTCAAAGTTTAACCATCTTATAATCACGATATTCACTCATTTTTAAATCTGTGCATTTTTGTTGTATTTTTCAGGTGGTAAATACATCCATATTGGACTGAGTGATGAACAGACGGAAGGAAAGTTTGTTTGGGAGAATGGAAAAAAACTTGCATTTTCTAAGTGGAGAAATAGGGAACCTGACAATTATGGAGGAACAGAGGACTGTGTGCAGCTTCAGTCACTGTACAGTGGATGGCATGATATTTCCTGCTCGAAGACCAACATATTTGTCTGCGAGAAACGAATGTGATTATTTCTGTTTTAATGTTCTTGAAATAACAACAGAAATGAGAATCATAATTATATTCATGTTTGATTTGACAAAGCTCTATCAATAAAAATTAGACTAAGATTAACTTTGCTTTTTGCTAAATTTTGTTTTCATAATATCAAAAAGACATGATCCTAATATTTTTATCTCTACCACTACTACTACCACTACAATCACATTTACTATTATGAACATCATCATCATTATGATCATCATCATGATCATCATCATGATCATCATCATGATCATCATTATTACTATTAAAGCTTCTACATGGAAAAAAGTCGTAAACAAAACAGTCACATCAAATTAACACGAAGAAATAATAATTAAAAAAGATAAAAAAGGAAAATGTAGAAAAAAGTCAAATGTAAAGTGAATTTTAACGAAGAAAAGAACAACGTAATAATTTATTTTCAGACAGCAACAATGAAAATAACTGAAAGAATCAACCGTCAAATTTCTGTAGATGATAGTATCCAGCTGTTCGATTATTATACATCATATTTTTATTTTACTTCTTTTTTTTGTCAGTTCACTCTTCAATACAACAAGAACAACAACAAAAAAATGAATAAAATAAATAAAATAAAATAAGATAAAATAAACAAAAATAAAAATAAAAATCGAAGCTCCCAAGGAGAACCACAAACAAAAAATTGAAAAATAAATAAAAATAATATAAAAAAAAAAAAAAAAAAAAAAAATCAATAGTAATAAAAAAATAAAAATACAAACAACAACAACAACAAAAAATGAAAGAAAGAAAGAAAAAAAAACGATTTGGTATCAGGTGATAGAAACAGATATTTAAGTAATTTACGTGTTTCTTTTCTAGTGTTTCATACACTGAAAACATACATTTTTCTGTGTTTAGAAAAGAGCTGATAATTACAGTGGTGTGTTCTATGCGAATCTACTGGGATCTGGAAACTAGTTCTTTATAGTTTTCCTTCGTCATAGCACTCACTGAAATAAACGCAACTATGTGCAACCTTTTCCAGGTCCGCCTGAACAACACTGAAAAATATATTTTATTTTATTCCTTTGAAGGAATCCTGATATGACTTTATTTACTTCAGATTACTACGTTCGTTTTTAATAACTCCTTTTATTATGACGTCATTATCGATTAGCTGAATATTTTTGTTTTTAAATATTTTACTTACGTTTTACTTACGCTGGTTCAAATGGAATACACCCTAAAACAATCGTTGAGCTCGTGTTAATTTTCTTTCAACAGAATACAACTTTGTCTCTCTTTCCCAACAAAGA
Source organism: Chrysomallon squamiferum (assembly GCA_012295275.1). Classification (NCBI taxonomy): domain Eukaryota; kingdom Metazoa; phylum Mollusca; class Gastropoda; order Neomphalida; family Peltospiridae; genus Chrysomallon; species Chrysomallon squamiferum. The sequence goes on from CM022667.1 coordinate 4,780,748, forward strand.
TGAATTATTTATACTGTGTACAGGGAACAATGAATAAAATATGTTGACTGATCAGATACGGTTACATCAGAAAACAAGAATCGTTTTTGTTTTCTCTGTTCAACAACTGGAATGGGAATACTTTCTACGCAATACAGAGAAATAACACAACAGAGCGCTCTTCTAAAGAACTAAATTATTAAAACAATAAAGGGAGTTCACAGTAGATACACTAAGTGTTAAACAAACAAAAACAAAATAAGCACAGAATTAAGAGAGAGATAAGTGTATCGTTTGAAAGGTTACAAATTTAACTAAGGGATGTATCTGAGTATATTTCTTTTTTCACTTTCTATGTGATTGTAACTTGAGTATTTTTCTTCTGGCTTTTTTCTTTACTTTTACTTTTATCTGTCAGTGCGGCTGCGCATACAGACGACAGAAAATGAAGTCATCAATTTTCTCCCAGTAGAACCTTCCCTGTCTTTCTCGATTATTATAGACGTTTTTAGACAAAATTATATACATATGTGAAATTAGATTTGTTTTCACTATTATTTTATCTGCCTTCACTAGGTTGGACCGTTATTCAGACACTGGTAAATGTTCTAGTAACTGTTTTATCATTTTTCTCTACGGTTTGAACATGTGCTTTAGATTTTCCATGCCTGTCCTATGACCATATTAAACAGAAATTTGGATATAGAGAGTTTATTCGCGTCTATGTATCTGTCTTTTTGTCTGTCTATCTATCTATCTATCTATCTATCTATCTATCTATCTATCTATCTATCTATCTATCTATCTATCTATCTATCTATCTATCTATCTATCTATCTATCTCTCTCTCTCTCTCTTTATCTATCTATCTATCTAGCTGTCTCTATGTATTCATCCATTAATCCATCTATCTCTTCTATAGTTCTGTATCTGTATCTGTCGACCAGTTTTTAAAGTCACAAAGCAGAACTTCTCTCTGTTACACTAAAAATTTATGTGAAAAAATGAATAATTACTTTTCATTCTTGTGTTTGGTCTCACCTCAGTCACATAACACAAAGAGCTTACTTCATCTGGGTATAAAACATAGTCTGCGTTTCCGCAACCGACAAAATCTATGATAAATTATTTAATGTTTTTAACACGTAATAATAAAATAAATATTTGTATACAGTCTACAAGTCTGTCATTGTTCAGTTTTTACTGTTAGAATCAGGTAGACTGGAAAGTCGTTAAAAAGAAGGAAAAAATGTAGTACGGGACATGTTTGATTTTACAGGCTGTTGTCTCATCACTTGTAACTGCTTTACTTAGGTAAGTGTGTAATAACGTTTGTTTTATTTAAACCTTGTACAACACCCACTGATACACTTTCTGTCTGTCTGTACCTTCCTCCTTTCTCTCTGTCTCTCACTCTGACTCCTGGCTTTGTATCATCTCTCTTGATATGTCTGCAGCAGATATCATTTACATATTTTTTCTATTGTATTAATAGTTACTGTTGTTTTATTATTTTATTATTAACTGGTCACATTTAGCTGTGATATCAATGAGTCCTCTAAGTGGACCATCAATCACGACTTTGATGATGTTGTCGCCTCCTCTGACGTCCTGCTGGAATCCCTCAACAACGTCTGAAACCTCGAACAGCGCGGACACGAATGCGCCAGAAATATCAAGTGCCTCTCATTTTCGTATAACGAAAAACATATCTGTCATTTGCATAATGACAGATTTTCGAAGAACGTCACTTACGAGTTTGGTGCAGGATGGATCTACTATTCATACGTCGGTATGTTTCTTTATTCATATTTTTTAAACTCTAAACATCGCTAGAAATAATAAAAATGTTGAAATATCTTATCTCAAGTGGACATCGACATATTAGGAGAAATTTAAAGAAATTAGAAAATCTATCTGATTAAGTTGTGTTAAAGATAAAATAATTTGTTTCAAAAGAAATCGTATATTTTCAGTCTCACAAGTATAAAATATCCTGTATTCTCATTCTCAGAAATTAAAAAAATTCCTTCAATTTCAGTCTCAGAGATACAAAATACTATATTTTCAGTCTCGTAAGTAAAACTAAATGATGGTATATAGCCGAGTCTCATAAACATGTTAAAAAAGATTCGATATTTTGAATCTCGTAAATATTAAAGAAATCCTATATTCTTGGGTCGTAAATATTTAAAAATTTCAATATTTTCAGTGTCGCTAGTAAAAAAATTAATTCTCTAAATTCAGTCTCACAAATAAATCAAAAGTACCTTATTTTAAGACACAGATATATAAAAAGATCACATATGTTCATTTTCGGAAGAAGAAGAAGAAAAAATGTTATGCTATATTTTCAGTCACACAAGTATAAAAAATCCAACATTTTAAGTTTCACGAATACAAAAAGTCCTATATTTTCAGGACACTGTCCTACTGGAAATGGCTACATCTTCCTTGAGAACATTGAGGTGTGTTTCAAGATTGTCAACATAAAAAAAAACTGGCATGAAGCTCGTGACTTTTGTAGCAAGTCACGTGACAGATTGATCGTCCTCGACACGGATGAGAAAAATACAGCTTTTAGCAACTACGTGAACAAAGCAACAGGTTAATATCTTCATCATCACCATCGTCATATTCATCATTAGTTATACTAACAACAATTAATTTTTTTTTTATCATAACATAATTATATTTATGATCATAATCATCATCATCACACCCAACATCATATTCATCTAATAACAACTATTTTCATGTCTTTCATGATTGCATAACACATCTATTAACAAAGTCATCGTTTTGTTATCCTCATGTTAGAGATCAAAGGTGTGATTGGTAGAAATGTTTCCTCACCAAAGAATTTTGTGATAATTATAAGGAAAGAAAATAAAAAATAATGAAATAAAATAAAATAAAATAAATAAATAAATAAATAAATAAATAAATAAATAAATAAATAAATAAAGTTAAATTAAATTAAAAAGGACAGCTGCTCGTTGTTACAAAAAATTTCTCGTTCCAGCTGATTTGTTGAAAATGAAACACAATTTCACACAACCAACTCAAAGTTTAACCATCTTATAATCACGATATTCACTCATTTTTAAATCTGTGCATTTTTGTTGTATTTTTCAGGTGGTAAAGACATCCATATTGGACTGACTGATGAACAGACGGAAGGAAAGTTTGTTTGGGAGAATGGAAAAAAACTTGCATTTTCTAAGTGGAACGATCGGCAACCTGACAATAATGGAGGAATAGAGGACTGTGTGCAGCTTCTTTCACCGTCCAGTTTATGGTATGATTCTCCTTGCTCGTCGACGAACATATTTGTCTGCGAGAAACGAAGGTGATTATTTCTCTTTTAATGTTCCTGAAGAAACAACCGAAATGTGGAACATAATTATATTAATTTTTGTATTTGCGAAGCTGCATGAATAAAAATTACTTTGAGGTTTACTTTTGTTTTTTTCTCAATTTTACTTAAATGTTACCTACGATAGTTCAGATGGAATACACCCTAAAACAATCGTTGAGGTCGTGTTAATTTTCTTTCAACCGAATACAACTTTGTTTCTCTTTCCCAACAGAGATGAATTATTTAAACTGTTTATAGGGAACAATGAATAAAATATGTTGGTTGTTCAGAGACGTTTACATCAGAAAACAAGAATCGTGTTTTTTGTGTAGGCAAGACAACTGGAATGGGAATACTTTGTACGCAAAACAGAGAAATAACACTTCAGAAGGCTCTTGGAAAGAACTAAATTATTAAAGGGATAATGAGGGTTCAAAGTAGGTACACTAAAGGTTAAACAAACAAAAACAAAACAAGCAGAGAATTAAGAGAGAGATAAGCGTTTCGTTTGAACGATTAGAAAATTAACTAAGCGTTGTAACTAAGTGTATGTCTTTTTCACTTTCTATGTGATTGTAACTTGAGTATTTTTCTTCTGGCTTTTTTCTTTAATTTTACTTTTATGAATGAACCCATCGATATTCTCCTAATAGAACCTTCTCGATTATTATAGACGTTTTTTGACAAAATTATGTACGAATGGGCAATTAGATTTTTTCATTATTATTATTTTATCTCCCTTCACTAGGTTGGACCGTTATTCAGACATTGGTAAATGTTCTAGTAACTCTGTTTTATCATTTTTCTCTACGGTTTGGACATGTGCTTTAGATTTTCTATAACTGTCCTAAGACCAGATTAAAATGAAAATGTTGACATAGAGAGTGTTTTCGCGTCTATATATATGTCTTTCTCTCCATTTATCTATCTCTCTTTCTCTCCATTTTTCTATCTATCTATCTATCAATCTATCTATCTCTCAATCTATCTATCTATCATCTATATATCTATCTATTTATCTATCTATTCATCCATTAATCCATCTATCTTTCCTATAGTTCTAAAAATGTTGATATAGAGAGTGTATTCGCGTCTATGCATCTGTCTTTCTGTCCATCTATGTATCTATCTCTCTATCTCTGTATATACCTATATATCTATCTATCTATCTATCTATCTATCTATCTGTCTGTCTTTCTGTCTGTCTGTCTCTCGTTATCTATCTATCTATCTATCTAGCTGTCTCTATGAATTCATCTATTAATCAATCTATCTCTTCTATAGTTCTGTATCTCTATCTGTGGACCAGTTTTTAAAGTCACAAAGCAGAACTTCTCTCTGTTACACTAAACATTTATGTGAAAAAAATGAATAATTACTGTTCATTGTTGTGTTCGGTCTCAGCTCAGTCACAAGACATTGTCTATATTTCCGAAAGAGACAAAGCTACGATAAATTATTTAATCAACACGTAATAATAAAATAAACATTTCAATATAGTCTGCAAGTCTGTCATTGTTCAGTTTTTACTGTTAGAATCAGGTAGACTAGAAACTCGGTAAAAAGAAGGAAAAAAATGCATTATTATTATTAATATTATTATGATGAAGATCATTATCATTATTATTACTATTAAAGCGGCTACAAAGAAAAAAGGTAAAAACAGAACACTGACATGAAAATAACACGAGTAAATAATAATTTTAAAAAAATGATAGAAAAAAGTCAAAATGGAAAGTGAATTTTAAAGAACAGTAGAAGAACATTTTAATTTATTTTCAAAATAACCGAAAGAATCAACCGACACATTTCTGTCTATGATAGCATCCAGCTATTCGATTATTATACACCGCATCTTTATTTTAAAATGTAAATACATTAATAATAATATTAATAATAATAATAATAATAATAATAATAATAATAATAATAATAATAATAATAATAATAATAATAATAATAATAAGAATCAAAAAACAGAAAGAAAGAAAGAAAAAAGATAATTTGCTTTCAGGTGATAGAAACAGATATTTAAGTAATTTACGTGTTTCTTTTCTAGTGTTTCACACTGTGAAAACATAAATGTTTCTGTGTTAAGAAAAGAGCTGATAATTACAGTGGTGTGTTCTATGCGAATCTACTGGGATCTGGAAACTAGTTCTTTATAGTTTTCCTTCGTCATAGCACTCACTGAAATAAACGCAACTATGTGCAACCTTTTCCAGGTCCGCCTGAACAAGACTGAAAAATATATTTTATTTCATTCCTTTGAAGGGATCCTGATATGACTTTATTTACTTCAGATTACTACGTTTGTTTTGAAGAATTCCTTTTATTATGAAGTCATTAAAGATTACTGCAGTTAACGATCTATTTGGTTCCTCGAATTTTCTCATAGTATCTCGCATAGATCGTGAGTTTGAAATATAAATATATATATATATATGTTTTAATTTATTACTTATATTTTACCTCGGCTGGTTGAAATGGAATACACCCTAAAACAAAGCTCGTGTTAATTTTCTTTCAACAGAATACAACTTTGTCTCTCTTTCCAAACAGAGATAAATTATTTAAACTGTTTACAGGGAACAATGAATAAAATATGTTGGTTGTTCAGAGACGTTTACATCAGAAAACAAGAATCGTTTTTGTTTTCTCTGTTCAACAACTGGAATGGGAATACTTTCTACGCAATACAGAGAAATAACACAACAGAGCGCTGTTGTAGAGAACTAAATTATTAAAGCAATTATTAAGTACACTAAGTTTTAAACGAACACACAAGCACACAAACAAGGAAACAAACAAACAAATAAGCAAAGAAACAGAACAAAAGAAAGATACGTGTTTCGTTTGAACGATTACAAAATTAACTAAGCGTTGTATCTGAGTATATTTCTTTTTTCAATTTCTATGTGATTGTAACTTGAGTATTTTTCTTCTGGCTTTTTTCTTTAATTTTACTTGTATTTGTCAGTGCGGCTGCGCATTCAGCCGACATCAGTGTTCTCCCAGTAGAACCTTTTCTTTCTTTCTCGATTATTATAGACTTTTTTAGACACAATTATATGCGTGTATGGAATTAGATTTTTCTTTTTCATTATTATTATTTCATGT
>CM022667.1:4792207-4804707 GCA_012295275.1 Chrysomallon squamiferum
ACCTTAACATAAGAATTCTAACAGTAAGTGATTTGTAGCTTAATTTCAGTTAAAAAAAAAAAAGGTCGTTTGTGAAATCTCTAAATATTCCGATAATCATTGTATATAGAGACGTTAATGACGTAACAGCACGTCATTAGCATTTATAACAAAAAGCCAGACACATTTATGTAGCCGCGTGTACGTAAATTATTGTTTGTAGACTGAGATGTTCTGTGTTAATGATAATTTAAGAGTTTATCAATGCTACCTGTCTTTGACTGGAGTGAACAATAGTGATATATATATATATATATATATATTGTAAATAATGCTTGAGAAAGAAAGATATGCAGAGAGGGATAGAATTGTAGATAGAGATAAAGAGACAGAGAAAGAGACAAATGTAGAGAGCTTCAGAGAGAAAGATGGAGAGATGCAGATAAACAGAAAGGGTGAAAGACTGAAACAGAGAGAGAGAGCAGTTATAAAACAAAACCACTAAATCAAAAACAAAAAATTGATAATAAATATACAAATAGCCATACAAAAAGACATAAGAAAACAGAAAGACAGTCAAAAACAGGACAAATAGAGAGATGGGAGACAGACATACATAAATATTTGCTTCTTTCTCTTTAATTATCTCCTTTCCCTTTCTTTCGAAAATAGTCTTCATTATTCTTATGTTGTTGTTTGTTAACGTTTGTTTGCTGCTCTTTTTATTTTGTTGGCTTCATTTTCGTTTATTTTCACGTGGCAAACTTTACACGAACTCTTTCAAGGTTTTGTCAAGACTTTGTTGACTTGTAAAACTAGAAATAGCCTGCACTGTTTGCCCAACAGGCGACCAGTCAAACACGGTGTAACCTACAGTTTGTTCCCTGTGTCATAATGGCCGGCATCTGGGATCGGTGGATTAACGTCTGAGAAGTCGGTTATTTCCGTCAAAACTTCGCCTAGCAATGTGTTAACATACAGTCAGTCACACGGGGCTTGTGTGCACAGATCGATGAACTGGCAATAAAAAAAAAGCGTAACTTTTTGAATTTTTTAATAACGTATCTGTAGCAGTTTCGTTCAGTGCCACTTTGTCTTTCGGCTTTATTCAACAAGGGCTCGATATTTTTGCGTTACGCTTGTCATTCTTCTAAATAAGAGTTAACAGATGATATTCATTCTTAAACGTGTGTGTGTGAGAGTCGTGTTTGTTGTGTTGTTCAGAGTCGTGGACGTCGTGACTGGTGCAGATGTCGCATTATTTCTTCGGGGAACGGTTGCTCGATTAGGCACGAGCCTTATAACAGCGTTTTTGTAACGGATATTCGATCAATACAGCCTTTTCTGGTACCTTTGTAAACGTGATTTAGTAACGGAAATTAACTACGTACTACGTGTGTAACTGTAACCTCTGCAAAACGTCATTGCTAACCTCCCGGATTTTCACAAGTGTTACAGATGTCTTCTTTAAATGTTGTGATGAAAACTACTACTGTCACTTAGACTGCACGTTAGTGACATTTATAAAACAATCAAACAGAAAGAAAGTGCTCTATTAGCATTTAAATTACACGCCAGTGTCTTTCACCAGGAAGAAAACACTTACCAAAAGTCAAATAACATTTCACAGTTTATATATATATTTTTTTTCTCAACAGATATTCTCGTGTGAAAAGATTTTAAGTAAATTTTTTTTTCTTTTGATCGTTGCTCTGTTTCCTTGAAAGATTTCTGTCACAGTGGATGATATCCCAGCAGAAACGTAGTCTGTGTGTCTAGATCAAGTCAGAGTTTTATAACTTTGTTTTCTTAGCTACAAATACTCATCATGAGTAAAATAATAAAATCTTACGACTGTTGCGATTGTTGGTGATGTTGATTGTCGTCACTGAGAACATAGTTACGATTGCTCAACGTAAAATTGCAGACCAACTAAGACATTAATGGCGCCTTAATGTTCTTTTTGTGGTTTTTGTCTGATACTGTTCTGACGCAATAAATGATTCGGTTTATGACGTCATTTGGCCTTATTTCTGCCGTCTTTAAGACATTATGACGTTATCACTAAGTTATTTGTTTCCTATGTGAAGAAACTACGTCATTACGTAATCCGGTTATGACGTCAGGCAATTCGCTTTATGACGTCATTTCGTGCCTTTCTAAGATCTTCATTTCGGAGATTATAACATTTTTTTTCTTTTTCTTCTTATTCGTTCTCGTGGTTTTCTCCGACAAGCTTTGAATAGAAAAACTGGCGCTGACGCATTTTTTTTCTTACCGCGCTGCGGATAATAGGAAAGGTTATTAAGCAGAGCTGGTCAGCATATGATGAAGTACTTGATCGACTGACTTGTCACGTAGGTCGGAAGTCGCGTAACGTTAGTCACGCAGAGAAAATTACGAGTGCCGCTGTTGGGAGAAATGTGAGCAGAAGGGAACTGCGCAGACGTGAAAGAAACAAATAACTGGAGAAAATTAAATTGCAACGTCAGGGCAACATGAGGAGAGAAAGGGTAATTGGAAAGAGAAAGTTTGACTGCTAATTTCTCAATATTACATTCGTCAAACTACTAAATAATAATAATAATAATAATAATAATAATAATAATAATAATAATAATAATAATAATAATAATAATTACTGCTACGTCTAACAAGTAAATAAATAAATGAAAAGTAAACAATAGTGATAATAATAGTATGAATATTAGTAATAAATAAAAAATTAAATAAATACATTTGTAAGTATTAACACAACAAAAATAATAGCTGTTTTTAGTATGAACTATTATACCGCGCACCTGTTACTGCTAGTACTAGTACTAAACCTGCCGGTTCTGTTATTAGTTGTACTATAAATAGCATATACTGCACTTAATTAAAACACGAGTTACTGTTAATATCATTAAAACAACTACTGTTAATAATAATAACGAATAACTACTGAAATAAAATAAATAAAACATTTATTTAAGCATTTAAATAAATAAGTAAATAAATACCACATGAGAATGGGGCGCTATAATTATAGTTATTATTACAGTAAACTCCAGTGAAAATTTTTTTTTTTTTTTATGTGTACCTGTACAGACCTACAATCTCGCTCACTCTCTCCGTGTTTATTCACAAAAATAACTGAAGGTGAGGCGGTGTACGGCTAGATTTTTATCGCCGTATCTTTCAAGCATAACGGAAATCTTTGGCGCTGAAACAATAATAAAAAAAAAACATTGACAGCGAGCTCCTGATTCGAATGGAAGTATCGACGTGAATTTTTACGTGTTGCGTACCGAGGATCTGTTTTCTACAGCACGAGCACACACGCTCTCTGTTCGGCTGTGCAACTCTCGCATTCGCTGCACGAAAATCAATGCCGTGGTGTTAGTGTAGGAAGTTGTTTCATCACGACAGCACCTCGCCACGAGAACGGCGACATCTGACGACAACGTATCTATCAGACGATCTGTGAACATCGTCTGACAACGTCATGTGACAGGACACACAGAGAGAGAGAGAGAGAGAGAGAGAGAGACAGACAGACAGAAAGAGAATGAGAGAAAACGAGAGGAATAGAGTGAACAAACTGTAGGATACTTTTATTGTGAAAACTTGTACTTCTTACGACGTTAAACTGCTGTGTTTTTTCGTTAAACGGATTATCGTGGAAGACGGAAAAGATCTGGTAAAAAATGAGTTAATTTTTATTTGTTTCGTTTATGTTTATGTTATAATTATGTGACGTTAACTGAACAGTGGCAGACGATTCAGACGATAACTGAAATCAGAACAACAAGAAATCGGACGAGCAAATTTCAGTGTGACCAAACGGCACCTGATTTGTAAAAGAAGACAACCAAAGTGAAGCGTCGCCAGTCCAATGTAGCAGACGACAGCCAATAATAGCAGACGACAGATAAATACAGCAGCCAGCCAAACACATACGAAATATCTTAAAAGTGAGATTTTTTTTTTTTTTACAATAATTGCTCGGACGAACTTTAAGAAGAGAAAAACGTTCACGCAGAAAGGAGATAGGAATCTACACCAGACGACAAACATGTATGGGATCATTTTTTAACTCCTGACGTTTACTGCTTATAATTGCAGGATCTAAATTTGATAAAAGGATAGGCAAGTAGGCTTAACCGACAAGTGGGCTGTTACAGAGGGGAAAAAAAAAAAAAATAATAAATAAATAAATAATAATGAATAAAAAATAAATAAAAAATAAAATAAAATAAAAAATAAAAAATAAAAAATAAAAAATAAAAAATAAACACAAAAGGAATAAAAACAGCTAACGACAAACTCGTGTTTGTGAAAGATTCCAGATTTTAATATTCGCTGCGTGTTTCGGATAGAAGTTTAATAAGAAGAAAAAAAAAAAAAGAAAACAGACAAGTTAAGTTTGTACGAGTTGGCAGGACTTTGCTGCAGCAGACGACTATCGGGAACCGCAGACGTCAAAGAAGGAATTCCAGAGATAAGATTATTCGAGTTTTTCCTTCAGCTCTGAAAAACAAATTTATCGGATCGAATTATTGTAAAATAAAAGAGTTAAAACCTGTAAGGCGGTTCGCTAACAGCACCCGCGTAAGATTGTGAAATTTATTCTGGACCTGGGATCGGAAGTTTTTTTTTTTTTTTTTTTAAGAAAAAAGATAAAACAAACAAAAGCAGACGACACATGCACACACGAGATATTTTTAGCGTGACGTTCGCCGTGTGTAACATTTTACGTGATCAATTTTCGAGGAAACAGAAGATTGAAGAGTTTGTAACAGGAGACACGAAAGGACACCAGGCGACGAAGAAGTAAATGTTTTCACGGTGACGTTTTTCTGTATTTGAACAAAAAACAAAAGAAAACAAACAAAGATCGTCGCGAAGTGTGGTTAGTGTAATTAAGCAGACGACAGAGAATCGCAGCAAATGAGAGAAGCGTGCAGACGACGTCATCTCACCTTATGTCAGGATTTACCTGTGTCAACATGTCCTCCGGAATGAAACTCAAATGCGACTCGCAGGATTACGCCAACTTGCAGTCGTCGATGGCGATGCAGCACATCATCCTCACCGTCGTGATGGTGACGGGGTTCCTGTGCACGAAGACGATTTACGACAAAATCCGACGACGGCACGCGAGGATTACCGTTGTTGTCATAGGAGCCGGGCCCGTGGGTCTGTCTGCCGTCGTGGTAGCTGTTCGCAGCGGGCGCGTGGCGCGCGTGGTGCTGTATGAGGAGCTGTCTCGCAACGCGCTGGTCAACAAACAGCACCAGATCGCGTTTGACGCCAAAACCGTGACGTTCTTGCAGAAGCTGGGCGTGGACTTCGACAACATGGAGGGGTGCTGGGACAGGGAGTGTTTCTTCACGAGGGTGGGGATCTTCCAGGAGTATCTGCTCAGCGTCATCTACAGGCTACCCGTCCCCGTCGACGTTCGTTTAGGATGTAAGGTGAGTAACGACGTGTTTGTTGTGTTCTGTCTGTCCGTCACGCCGTCTGTGTTTATCGGGAAAATAATATCTGTCCGCCTGACTGGTTGTCAGTTACGTTTTTTGTTATTTTTTATTATTATTATTATTATTATTTTTTATTTTTTTTTTTTTTTTTTTTGTGCCTTTGATGTGCATTTGAAAGTGTGATAAAGTGATAAATAGATAGCTGAATAGACACTTAGATCGGATAGACTAGATTGTACAGAGAGATATCAGCAAATACAGAGAGCGAGAAAACGAGAGAGAGAGAGAGAGAGAGAGAGAGAGAGAGAGAGAGAGAGAGAGAGAGAGAGAGAGAGAGAGAGAGAGAGAGAGAGAGAGAGAGAGAGAGAGAGAGAGAGAGAGAGAGAGAGAGAGAGAGAGAGAGAGAGAGAGAGAGAGAGAGAGAGAGAGAGAAAACCTCGTGTTAATCAGTGCACGGTCGCTTGTTTGCTAATTTCGCTCTCGGTCACTCTGACCCGCGGTTCTCACACAAATCCACGTTCAGAGGATGAAAAGACGCTGCTGCACGCTACGCTGATAAATTATGTAGAAAAATCCAATAAATTAATAACTGCTACAAGTTCAGCACTTCGACACCCGCTTCACCACAGACAACACTTGTTTGTACTCGCCGAGCATGTTGTTATTTGTGTTTGTTTAATCATTTATTACTTCATCCATCTATCTAATCTAATCTAGTCTAATTTGTCTTTCCTTTTGTTTGTTTGTCTGTCTCTTTGTTCTGTCTACCTGCCTACATATCTATATATCTGTCTGATTGTCTGTCTATGTAACAATAATCTCTCTTGCTATCTATTTATCTGTCTATATGTCTGAATCTTGATATATCTCTCTCTCTATCTATTTATCTACCTACCTGTCTATTTCACTATTAGTGTTTCCATTTATCTGTCTCAACACAAAAACTTATTCATTCACTCATTCATATTTCCAGAAATAATGATATCTGTGTATTCATATTTTAAAAACGTATTTAGAAAAAATATATTATAATAATAATAATAAATCATGTACATTGTAATATACTGCATGATATTTAAAACAGAGTATATATACACATTGCATCATTAATATCAGTTATAAACCACATCCATGATAATTATTTGCTATTGAGTATTTGTCATACCTGCGTCTGATATTTATATCTGATATTCATATACAAAACACAAATACAAAGCAATTTTGTAACAGAAGACCGTAACAGAATTGCTGTTTATTTTAGTTAAAATAAAAAACAAAAGTCTTTATCTACATTCGCCTTTTGAAAAAAAAAAAAAAGACTTTTTGCTAACAGTCTTAGAACCGATCGAAAAAATGTCTATTTCTTTCGGCTGAAATCTTAGAACGACAAGAACCTTTGATCCAGATGAACTTGTTTGATATTTCATCAGTAGACGTTTGATATTTGGAACACAGAGGAAAGGGTCGAACGAGAAAATCATTATTGTTATCACATGTCAGTCTGAGGTAATCGCTTTCTTGAGATCAAAGATTTTGTGTGCATCGCAATTTCTTTTTTTTTTTTAATCCTTTAACCAAGTTCATAATCCTTTTTCCTTCTTCTACAAGACAGTCCGTAAACAGCGTACTGCTACTACTACTACTATGGCTATTATTACAACTACAACAACTATACAGTTACATCACCACCACCATCACCATTACAACAACTACAACAACAGCTAAAATACGACATAACTGACAATAACTACTATTAGTATTAGTACTACTACTACTACTACTACTATTTACTACTACTACTACTACAAATATTACTACTACTACTACTACTAATATTGCTATTACTACTACTATCAGTACTGCATCTTCTACTTTCTAACTCTATAACAACTAACAGTGACAACATCATCATCATCATCACCATCATATCTACAACGGACGACAATATATTGATTTTGCAGTTTCCAGTATATACTAATAAAACTTTCTTTCTACTCTCAGATCAGATGCTTGTCTGTATATAAATAACCTGATAACCATAAGACAATTTAGTCCTGACCTTTGACATTAGAAATACGCGTGCGTTGTTACTTAGTGGTCTGTTTAACACATGTTTGAATCTTTATACCACGAAGAACCAAAAAAGATCCCGGAGGAATGTAGATAACATTTATCAGTAAAAATAAAATCGTAAAATGTACATTATCTCATAAATCACTGTTTGTTTGTTTGTTTGTTTGTTTGTTTGTTTACGTGTCTTTGCAGTTCATAAGTATTCACCCCCCCTCATGTAGGATGGTCCCCGTTTTTCTGTTTATGTCAAAATATAAATAAATAAAAATGAAAAATAAAAGGACCCAGTAAACAAAACAAAACAAACAAAAAAAAAAATAATAATAATAATAAAAAAATAAATAAATTAATAAAAATAAAATATAAAAATAAAAATAAAATAAATAAAATAAATAAATAATAATAAAAAAATAAACAGAAAATAATAATAATAATGATGATGATGATAATAATAATAATAATAATAATAATAATAATAATAATAATAATAATAATAATAATAACACATTGGTTTTCAGATTTTGTTGTCTATTAAATTTTTGTCCGAAAGACAAAAAGATAAAAGAGGAAAAGAAAAAACAAATGAAAAGAAAGAAAAATTAGAAATAACTGAAATATAGAAACAAGGAATGAAAGACAGAAAAGGAAAGAATGAACAGAAAGGAGTGAAAGAAAATCAAAATCACGAAATAAAGAAAAAAAAAGAAAAGAAGCAAAAACATAAAATAACTGAAAATAAAAACGACAAAAAGTAAAACAGATAAACAAGGTAAAGAAAGAATGAAAGAAAAAATAAATGACGAAGAGAGAAGGACTGAACGACTAAACAAGATTAACATCAACTATTAATTTCACTGTCTACGTTTTACTTGTCATAAACGTTTCTTACCCACTAAATGACAACGTGTAATGTTACACCGCTGTTTATAACCTTCCTTTAGACTTAATTAAAACATCTCTGTTTGGCAATGATGATGTTATTTCTGGAAGCTCCTAATTACACGAAACAGAACGCTAAATAAAACCGTTATGTTGCCAGACTGAAGTAAAACATGAAACCGTAAGAACAAACATAAATATTTCATAAATAACTGATACCTGCGTTTTTCTATTTTATTTGGTTACCTCCATATTTGTTTTTCTTTCTTTCTTTCTTTCTGTCTTTCACATATTTACAAGGAAGACTGCATTTATTTACTTCGTATTTCTTTCATTCTTTATAAAAAAAAAAATTCTTGTTGACTCTTTCTTTAGATTATTACAAAACAATCGAAATCGCCAGAACCACTATCATCATCATCATCATCATTATTGTCATTATTACTATTATTATTATTATTACTTTTTTAAATACTACTACTACAACAACAACAACAACAACAACAACTACTACTACTACTACTACTACTACTACTACTACTACTACTAGTAGTACTGCTACTACTGCTACTATTTGCAATGTCTTCATCAATAGCAGTTTCATTACTTTTATCAATATTTTCCTGACCATCTTCCCCATTATCATTATCATTATCATTATTATGACGTCATTATGTTCACCGTCACCACTTTTATCAAACCATTACGTTACCGTCATCAATATCACCGCTATTGCTATCAGATCGTTATCTTCTTTACCACCAGTGTAATATCATAATCATCATCAATACGATTTAATCATTATCTTCTTCGTTATTACGTCATCATCTTCAACAGAACCTTCATCACCGTTATTACAAATGACCAACATAAACCGTACAATTAACTGCGTTATATATCTTAATAATAATAATAATATCATCTTATATTATTTTATAGATTTTTTTCCCCTCTCTCTAAAATAATTAATGTGCGGCGATGCATTGAACCGCTGGAGAACATGCTTCGACTGGCACCCATCAATGTCACGTTAACTCATTCCTTTCTGTTAAGCGGGACCATTATCGGTGACCAGTGATCTGACGTAATCCCCCGCAGACGAACTGCGCTATGACAAGAGATTGATTGGCGTTAAAAGCGAATCAGTTTAAATTATTAGAAATAATCAGTTTAAATCGAGAACTGATCATTTTGAATCACGATGCCAGAGCAGAGTACTGTCGTTGTGAGACATTCCGAGCACGTTTAATTGATTTTTTTTTTTTTTTTTTTTTTTTTTTTTATGTCAGTTTTATTGTAATTAGACTTAAGGCTAAGAACTAGATACTATAAAACTGAACTGAATCGTAAAAATCGCGAAATAACCTGAAGCCGTTTAAGCTACTTTCATCTGGTGTAATTCTGTTAGTTTTATGTTTTAACAGAAAGGACAAAAAGCTGTTTGTGTTACGGCTACAACTGATCAGTTAAATAAGAATTAAAAAAAGTGTATCTAGAGAAAGAGATAGAAATACAGAATATAACACACACACACACACACACACACATACAAACAGAGACACAAACACAAATATATACATACATATATATATATATATATATATATATATCAACAGGTGATGCTTATAGATTTAAATACACACACATATCTAACAGCACCCACCCAAGCACACATACTCTTTCTCTCTCTCTCCCACACACACTCACTCACACACACACACACACACACACACACACACACACACACACACAAACTCACAACAGTACATATCTCCACTCCACACGACATACCAAACGATAAATAAAACCAGAGAATTTCAAAAAAAGCTTTCTAAATGCCAGGAAATCGTATTTACGCTAATTATCTTCTTTTTTTTTCTTCTTCTTCTTTCTCAAACATCATGTTCCTTTCGTATTTACTGGTACGTACAGCCTCGTTAACAAACAAACCAAGCTGGCTCCGTTTTGCTCTCTCAGGCGTGAATCCAGACCTACCTGATATATCTCAAAATATGAATTATTCATTAGGTTCACTGACCTTAGGTAATATAAACTGTTACTGTCATTACTAGCGTTGATATAATGTCGTTAATGACAATGACAATAACAGCAACATCAAGAGCAACAACAGTAATAGCAGTATAGCAGTGGAGGTAGTGGTAGTAGTAGTTGCTGTTGTTGTAGTAGTAATATAGAAGTAGTATTACTATGCGTTTGCTGGCTTCGATACGATGACGTTAATGATGAAGATAACAGCATCAATAGTATCAAGAGTAATAGTGGTAGCTGTAGTAGTATCAGTAGTAGTAGTACTGGTATGGTAGTAGTAGTAGTGGTGTTGGTTGTAGTAGTAGCAGTGATAGTATTATTAATCGCAGTAGCAGCAGTGGTGGTTGTGGTAGTAGTAGTAGTAGTAGTAGTAGTAGTAGCAGTAGTAGTTGCCGACCATGGCCTGTTTATTACTGAAAGCTATCGTACTACTCTCTGTTTTATTTCTTTTTGATTCTTAAACAGTTTTACAAGGTTCAGTAATCTGTAACTTTGCTTGAAGTTGTTCAGTTATATATTAATGTCTGTCTTTCAGATAAATTATTAAGTATGTCGCATAAAACCATCATAAAAATCCTTTGAAATAAAGAATTCGATTAAAACTACACCAGTCACCAAAGGGATGCAGAATAAATATTCTCTTTTATCTGGCAAAACGCGTTTACAAAACCTACAAACAAATTTATAAAAGTATAATTGAAAAAAAAAAAAAAAAATTAAGAAAGAAAAGAAACGAAAAGAAAAAGCAATAAAATAAAGTTTCAGTAATCTGTCTATATTCAGTCCATAAATGTTTCTTTTTTCTTTGCTATTTCTTTTTATCTTTTTGTATTTGTCTTTTAATTTTTATTTATGTGTTTCTGTTATGTGTGTGTGCGTGTTTTTGTGGATTTTTTTATTATTTGTTTGGATTTTCTCATTCTTTCTATAACTGTATATAACCAAAGCAGCGAAAAGCATTAACAGACTGTAAATAGTATCTATCAGTGTGACGTCATGCGTATTAATACACGTGGCGGAGCACCGCGGTGTTGCTCCGCGAGACTAAATAGCGCTGTTGCAAATCCCAGGCCAACGCTTTTAAGCATCAATTATTAAAATGCGCGACCAACTGAAGCATGAAAAAAGCCGCCAGGTTGTAGAGAGATGGCGATTAAACACAGGTAAACGTCGAGCGTTATCACGTGACGTAACATCGCTTTGTCGACGTCTGCCAAATGGATTAATGGATGCACTGCACATTTACTTTTACATGCAAAGCGTTTTCCGAGTTCAAACGTTGTACGTCAGTACTTAGTTCGCGTATGTAAATGTCGGTTTTTAACAGTGTTACTTTTAAAAAAGCTCCCTTCAAATATCAAATAATCAAATATGGGAAGTTTGCCAGTATTTTATAATGGCCAAAATTTCTGCATTAACTGTTTCTTTTTTTCTTTCGTTTCGTTTTGGAATTTTACAAAAATGCATGAAATAACGAAAGAAAAATGCATCGTCAACAAAATTCGCTATAGAAATGTTATGTCCGTACTTTATCATTAGAAAAGAATGGATTCCATGTCGAGATTCTAACAACTGGTATAGAAGATATGTATTAGTTATTGATCCAACGTCTTGATGTAAAGATGAAAATATCACAGTTAAAGAACAAAATAAAACCAGACAGCAAAAGTAAGAAATAAAAGTACGCAAAATATTCTGTTACAACACTGGTGGAAGTAATTTGTGTAAATGACGTTGAAATTAAAATAATTAATTAATCTTTATCAGTATAAATTTATAAAATTTTGAAATGTTTTGAGCATATCAATGTTTGTTATTATTTTATAACTTTTAAATTAATTATTATGTGCTGTATCAGACATTTATTATACAGCATATCGATTGGATCGATTATTATTCAGCACGTCGATTAAAATGGTTATTATTTGGTATGTTGATTTGAACGTTTATTATTTATTATGTCTATCATAACGTTTGTTTAGTATATCGATTAGATCGATTATTATTTTAGTACGTCGATAACAGCCTTTATCCTTATTTCAGTCTCATTTAATT
>CM022667.1:4807207-4817207 GCA_012295275.1 Chrysomallon squamiferum
TGTTAACTGTTCTGTCAAAATTTGATCAAGTGCTCACCTTGAACTCAGTTCTCTACACTTGTAGACGTTTGTGTACCCAGGGCAAACGTGGCTGAACCTCGGTTGGCTTGAAGCACGTGCGAGTCGATCGATTAATCGATCGGTTACAAGATGCCACGTGAAAGAACGAGTCAATTTAGCGAAAAGCTGACTCTTGAGTTGAAAACCAGTCTATTCACGGGAGAGAGAAAAAAAAGCAGTTTATTCACGAGAAAAACCAGTCCATTCATATATATATATATATATATAAAAAAAAATTAATAAAATGGAAATACTAAATCAGTCAATTCGGGAACACAAAGATGGTTGAAAGCAAACGTGTCCGTTCATAGAAAAGTGAGTGAAAAACACTCGAAGTTAATCACAAGTGGCGGCACTCGCAAACTTCGCTCTTAATTGTGTCAGCTGAAATGTTTTTCGAGTAAGAAGTTGTCTGACACGGAACCGATTTCAACAAGAACAGACTGACGGGCAAACGGGCAGAGCGCGGCCAGTGAAGGACTTTGTTAGTTGATTAACAGATTTGATTATTTACCAGAATGTTTTATAATTGTGCCTCTTAACACTGACAAGTTGTTTCGTTATTTCCCAGGTACTGGTTGTTAGTCCGTGGTTACTTTTTTAAACATCTGTGGTGACGTTCTTAAGTTTTGATGTGTGGTTACAGTTTTAAGTTTTGATATGTGGTAACATTTTAAGTTTTGGTATGTGGTTACATTTTAAGTTTTGATGTCTGGTTACAATTAAGTTTTGATATGTGGTTATTTTGGGCTGTTTTACATTTATTTTGTTTTTTTCTATTTTTATTTATCCCTGTTAACATTTAATGTGTTAAATTTCAGGTTTTGTATGGTTCCATTTTTTATGGTTACAGTTTAGTTTATCAGTGGTTACATTTAAATTCTTTTCAAATGGTTACGTTTAAATGTTGCTATTTTTAAAATTAGTTGTTACATTTTAAAATAACTGTTATAATTTATCTATTTATTTATGGTTACTTTTAATGTTTTCTGTTGTTAAATTTCATCTATTGCAGTTCGGATACATTTGAGGTGTTTATTTAGCTGACTACATGTATCTCTATGGTTACAATCTGAGGTTGTTGTTAGTGTGTTGACAGACACGTGTAAACCAGCCGCTGACTCGAAAACGTAACAGATGTGTTAATCTGTCCATCTGTCATTTTATACCACTTTTATCTGTTATCTACTGCGTGTTTTGTGTTTGTTTCTCTCTCTCTCTCTCTCTCTCTCTCTCTCTCTCTCTCTCTCTCTCTCTCTCTCTCTCTCTCTCTCTCTCACACACACACACACATCACACATGTCAGTGTTTTTTGTGTATATGTGTTTGATGTATATATGTGTTTGTTTCTGTGTTTGTGTGTATATATGTGTTTGTTTCTGTGTTTGTGTGTATATATGTGTTTGTTTCTGTGTTTGTGTGTATATATTTGACCTGTCTCTTTTGATTTGTCTCATTTTGTTTTTGTTTTCTCTTTGTGAGTCTCTCTCCATTTCTGTATCTGTCTGTCTGTCTGTCTATCTACCTATCTTATTTATTGTATTTTTATAACATCCTTCATTCCAAACCCGTTTGTTCTTTTACTTTCTTCAAACTTGCCTTTCTTTTATTCCTCCTTCCATTAGTCCTTCCTTCCTTTCTTTCTTCCTTTCTTTCTTCCTTTCTTATTACATTCCTTTCTTTTAATCTAGTGCCATCATTTATTCATTCATCTTGCTTTGCTTTTCTTTCCATACCTTTTTAAATCATTAATTCATCTTTCTTTCTTTCTTTCTTTCCGTCTTGTGTTCCTTCCTTCTGCTTGCCTCGTTCCCCCCCCCCCCCTCAAATATGCTTGAAACCAGACTGGGAAAACAAATATAAAACAACAACGTGATTACCTTTCTCAATTTAACAGCACCTTGGTGATAATCGGTACACATACTTTTATTTTCACAGAAATAAAACAGCTATAAAAAGATTATGTGCATAACAGCTGTAAAAATTCTGTAAATTTTACAAACATGCTTTGCACGTCGTAGAGAACGAATAAAAATAGGAAATCGAAAAAAATAAAAAAAATCGTAATTTAACGGAAAATTTTATTTCCTGAGTGAGACAGAAGAAGAATAATTCGGAGGAAATAAATTAATAATCAAAAAGGAAAAATAAAATTGTAATAATACCGAAATAAAGATAAGATATAATTAAATTATAAGAAAAAAAGAACCACAAAAAAAAACAGATTTTTTATAATTAATGTAAAGGAAATAGAAATTAAAGTAAAATGAATAGATCTGTTTTAAGAATCAATAAAACTAATAAATATTTGGTGATGTGTATGTGTATGTGTATGTATGTATGTATGGCATGTGTTTGTATAAATATGTATGTATATATATACAGACACAAACACACACACATATATGAGAAAATATTAATTTACGAATACTTGATTTCTCTACTTTTGTTCAGGCGCAAAAATAAATGCAACACCGTATGGTTTTAAGCGCATGCGTGAAAATAATGTTTAATATATTGGTTATTAATGTCACGATATTGTCTGAAAATGATTAGGCTTTTATTTCAAGAAAGAAAGCCAATGTTTTGTTTAAATAACCGAGGACATAAGCGCTGTTAAAGTTTATTTCTCTCGTTTCCGGAGTTCATGAACTGAATTTACCTTTTACCTGATTTTTTTTTTGAATATCAAAAGTTTAAATCGCTTTGTTTGATGTCTGAGCCGCTGTATTTCAGTTAATTTTCTATACTCGACTTTAGGATCTATAATATTTATTAAATGATGTCGCTTAATTATATTCGTTATTTAATATCAAACATATCACCGGAGCAGACGGGTTAATTTTTATGACATTGAATGACGCCACAGAGACACTGTCATCGATTACTGACGCAAAACATTTGTTTAAAAACATCACTATATTCGTTAAATTTCAATCATTAACTATTGATTTTATAAAATAAGTCTCCTAAAATACTTTTTACATTTTGCCATTAGCAACAAAAAATTACTTTGTGTGTATCTTCTAATAGGCATGAAAACCAATACAACAACTTTTATGTACTAGTGACTGATGTGTGTTGGAACTGGATAAAAAAAAGAATCATTTGATCATCGAAAGGGATCGATCCTGATTAACACAGTACATGATTCTACTCTTAATTAGAGACACTAATTAATGTCATCTATTAACTAACGTAAATTAAAAAGAATAATAAAAAAATAATATAGGAAAATAAATAAAAATAAAATACTACTATTCCTACTATGTTGCTGCTAATACTACTATTAAATAATAATAATAATAATAATAATAATAATAATAATAATAATAATAATAATAATAATAATAACAATAAAATCGATCAAAATTACAGAAGTCATTCACACATTTGTTTCTTCCATAAGATAAACCAAAAGAAAAAAGATAGCAGAAGAAACATCAAAAACAAAATATTAATGCATTTATTTAATTTTACAAAAATCACTTATTATAACTTTTATATATATATATATATTCGTACGTTATCGATATCGTTTTTGTTACAGAAAAGGTTTTTACCTTTCGAATGAAACGTCTCTGGCAGACTTAGAATAACCGCCATTTTCTAAACGAAAGTATTGAGCAAATAATAATAAAGAGTGATTTTCTTTAATTTGATTATTTAGCTGTAAACCAATGTCAACACAATTTTAACAACGAAGTAAAACGTTTTGTTAGTTTCACTGATTTCCTGTTGTAAACTGTTTACATTCGAACGATTTTCTTGACAGACTTTAAAAAAGACTAATTTAAAAAAGAAACAAAAAAGAGAGATCTGTTATTTATACTTTTACTTCACTGAGGTTCAAACCAACTTGAATAATGCTGGAGTTTGAAATCGATATTCATCTGTCCAACTGTCTGTCTGTCTGTCTGTTTGTCTCCGCACCTGTCTCTATATAAGTATACGTGCCTTCATACATATCACGGGTTAATGAGTTCTAACTTCACACGAACAACAACAACAGGCGAAAAACAAAATTATATTTCTCATCTGATATTTTTCCTTTAGGGATATGAAGAGAGAGAAAAACACTAAGTCAGAGATTACTGGAATAGAAATTTATAAAAAATTACTGTTTTTGATCTTGCGTAAATAGTCTCGCATGTAACTTTGCATTAAGCGGAAATCAAAGTCGTGTTGAATTATGGGATACCCCGTTTCCGGTTCCTGCATTACCGTTAAAATCTGTTCATCAAAATAATGGTTTAAAATATTAGTTTTCCAGAAATATTTATTTATATCCGCTCTGGCTTTTGATTAACTATGATTAGAACGTTTTAGAAAATATGTGTGTGTGTGTGTGTAGAGAGAGAGAGAGAGAGAGAGAGAGAGAGAGAGAGAGAGAGAGAGAGAGAGAGAGAGAGAGAGAGAGGAACAGCAAAGTAATTCATTTAGTTGTTGTAGTGGTAGTAGTGGTAGTAGTGTAGAAGTAGTCGTTGTTCTGAGTGTTGTAACAATGATAATGGAAGTGGCCGTAGTTGTAATAATATAATACACGTTGTAAGATAAAAAAACGTTATCTGTCGACAGTTTCATCTTCAATTATTTTACGCTCGCTAAAAACAAACTGAAAACGTTCATATCAGATTGCGCGTGCGCAAGATCGTAATAACATTTCTGAATTGCTCGTTGAAGAATGTCGTTGAAGTCACGTGCTCCATTGAACCCCTATAAAAACATTCGTGAAGAGAAGCTGGAATTGTCAGAGAAGTTTTTAGTTTTAATCAAGTGCTGCTCTCGAGCAGAAATGGCTCAAAGCGTAAAAGTATGCGTCATTGAAACGAGGAATTTTAAACAATAAACGTCACATTCTTCAACTATTCCAACACTGTACTATTGTCATGTGTACAACTCATTATATTACTGATACGTGTATCTCTCTCTCTCTCTCTCTCTCTCTCTCTCTCTCTCTCTCTCTCTCTCTCTCTCTCTCTCTCTCTCTCTCTCTCTCTCTCTCTCTCTCTCTCTCTCTCTCTCTCTCAAAATCTATATGTATATCTGTATGTGTGTATCTTTATAAAAATAATCCATATATATATGCAGACTCAATCAAATATATAAAGATAGAGAAAGATGTCAGTCAATAAGAGAGAGAGTATATCAATAGAGAGAGAGATATGTATGTGAGAGTTATAGGCAGATAGTTATACGGGATTCAGAGAAAATATGTACAGCAGAAAAACTAAAGAAAGAAAAACGAGAGAAAAGAAAATAAAGATATTTCGAGGTTGTGCAGCTAAAACAGTTCAAAACGTACTTATTACTCTAGAAAGGTCAAAGACTGAATAATGTTTTATAATTATCAATTTGACAGCTTTGCTTAATAACGCTAATATCGTTACACCTTAATTGGGCCTCTTTACCCCTCGGACAGTAAAATGTGTGGTTCAGACACATAAATCTTACTTTGTCTCTCAGTGTAGACTTGATGTTCTCCGTTCTTTATGACAAAGACAAAATGATGATATGAAATGTTAAGGTTATAAGTCTGTTAGATAACATTATTATTTATTATCACTTCTTGAAATATAATTATATGTGTGTATGTGTACGAGTGTAACTATAAATATATGCATTTATATATAATAAAGAAACAGTCAAAGAAGTCTTCAGTTATCACTTGATGTTTCATAAGTAATCTTGTTTTTCAGTCGAGTACATAAACCAAAGCAATTAAAAAAATATATATATATTTTTTCACATAAATGGATTCCTTTGATGTATTGCTCTGTACTGAGTTTAGGTTGATTAAAGTTTAAATTAACGTAGATCACAAATTCAGATGACGTTAAAACTGGCATCATCTCTTAATTTCGCTTAGTGCGGAAGAATAACTTTTAAAGATTTTAATAGAAGTTGAATGACGTCATAATGAAACTAACACCATGACGTCACTTCTCAATGAAAACAATTAAAAAATAACGTAATAAAGCGATTTCAGTACTTTTGACTGATATCGATAAAAACATAGTCATAGAGCTCAGTGACGTCATAAAGAACTCAACGACATTTAAAAAAACCAGTTCGGTGACGTCACAAAGCACTCAGTGACACTACAACCGGAACAACTGATTATCTTCATTCTTTTTCTCAAAATACATCATCATTCATCCTCCAAAAAACAAAAAACAAAAAAACAAAAAAAACAAAAAAAACACCAGAATTGTTCCTTGGAACCAGCTTGTAAATTTTTTGGGCATAATTACGTTTCTCCTGGGATTAAACTATTTGTTGTCCTGTTATATTTTGCACCCCCTGAGACTAGACGAAATGAGATCTAACCGTGCCAATATCCAGCATAATTACAATAGCGCCGAACTAATAGTCACTGGTTATAGATGGCGACATGCTATTACAACGAGTACGCCACATCCTGATTTACTGCGAAATTAAACAACTTATTTAGTTTGACAGTTGGCGTTATTGGAACCGTTGATTCTGGCGTTATGAAGGACGTCGTAGGAGTTTATAGCGAGGATCCCGGATTGTAAATTATCTGGAGTATGTTTTATTTGTTACTTCAGCGAAAATCGTTACACGGGCCCGTTATAGGACTGGTCGTAAAATGTGTAAAGAAAATGACGTGGTTGCTGTAGAGAATACAGCGCTGTTGATCGGTTAATGACAGTAATAATAATAATAATAATAATAATAATAATAATAATAATAATAATAATAATAATAATAATAATAATAATAATAATAATAATTAATTATTATTATTATTATTAAAAAGAAGAAAGAAATGATGATAAAAAAATAATAAAATAATAATATATATATATATATATATATATATATATATATATATATATATATATATATATATATATATATATAAATGTTTCTATGTATTTTATATATGTTTGTGTATGTATGTACGTATGTACGTGTGTCTGTGTGTGTGTATATATATATATTATTATTATTATTAAAATTCTTCTGTCGTGTTTTTGTATCGAGATATGAATAATGTAAAGACGTTTGACATCATTTCATTTCACGAGACTCTTTATTAATATAAGCACGTGCGTGACTTATGAATTTTATTACATGTGTATGACGTAACATATTTCCCTGGAGGCTAATAAAGTTTTCACTGAGATAATATATACCTTGTCGTTTTACTTCTGCCTGGTGTTCTTGCTATTATTACTATTATACTTATTATTATTGTTATTGTTGTTATTATTATTATTATTGTTATTGTTTTTGTTGTTATCGTTGTTGTTATTATTATTATTATTATTGTTGTTATTATTATTATTATTGTTATTATTGTTTTTGTTGTTATCGTTATTATTATTATTACTATTATTGTTGTTGTTTTTGTTTTGTTGTTGCTGTTGTTTTTGTTATTATTGTTTATTATTTTTGTTATTGTTATTACTATTATTATTATTATTACTACTGTGATTGTGGTACAATACAAGACATCAAAAGATCAATCGGGTTTAACCGAGTTCATCAGCTGCGCACTGACAGATAAGCAAATCGAACGCAGCCAGTTTTTTTATTACGCCCTCATTCGTTTCGCTGTTCTGCGCGCGACGTTTCCCGCTCTTCATTTATTTAATTAGTACGTACACACACACACACACAGCGCGCGGCTCCACTGACGTATCGTGTACATCTAAACTCGCCACTCTCCGCCGACAGCCCCGGGGTGACGCGGTAAAAACTGAATAAATTGGACAATTTCTGTCACGGAAACGGAATGGCCATTGACGTCTGCTTTTGTGAACAAGTCGCCGCCGGTCGCATCACTGCTTGGTTTCATTAGATGTATTGATACATAATTATTTCTTATCACTGAGACAGAGTCACGGGGCCCTGGTTCGTGCTGTACGGTAGCTGAAGTCAAATGTCAGTTTTCGATGTGTTCTACTTTCGACGAGCTTTCTGTTCATATTTGATCATTTATGTGATGTAGAGGTTTAATAGCGTTTATTTATTTATTTATTCTGTACAGTGTGTAATTTCTTCGATTAAGTCCAGGGAGTAAATGAAATAGTTTATGCAGGTTATGCTGTGAAATATTCACGTTTTTTTTATATACATTTATGGACATTGTAATGATTTTCACCTTCTGTTACTTTTTATCTCTCCCTTTTTTCTCGTCTACTTCCATCTCTCACTCTCCTCTCTATCAGCTGTTCTCTCTCATTCTCTCTGTCTATATCTCCATTTTTCTTCTCTCTTTTTCTTTCATTCTTGTTCTCTTTCATTCCTGTATTTCTCTGTCTCTCCCTCTTCTTCCTCTCTATCATTCTTTATCTTACTTTTCCTTTTCGCTTTTTTTGTTTTTTGTCTTTTGTTTTTCTCAGTTTTTTTTTTTCTCTTTTATTTATCCCATTAATTCGGTTTATCTAAAGATCTATCTGTCAACGGCAGAAATAAAAATAAATACAACAGACAGCCATCCCTGTCAGCGAACCCTTCGCTAGCAACGATCTTCATTCAACAGCCGTCGAGATACGTAAAGCTGGGCGTTTTAAAATAAAACATCATTTTCTTTTTTCCGCATTCCGCTTCTTTACACGCTCCAGGCTTTTTTCTAATCCTTTGAGCAACTCCGTCATTCAGTTAACTTTTTCATTTTTATTTTTTATTTTATTTTATTTATTTATTTTTTTTTTAAATACGACGATTTAATCAAATAATGTGTCAAAAATATGACGGTTATATTAGTCGAGTCAGTATCTGTACAAACGACCAGTCGTATTTTCGTTACGTTGCCATGGATACAAATTAGAAATACGAGTGAAGTTACATGTCAAGGTGGAGATATTCCGTGTACGTTTGACCAGCTATAATGCAAAAAATTGTGACGACTTTTCCCTTGCTTATTAAAAGCAAGGGAAAAGTCGTCACAATTTTTTTTTTTCTTTTTATTATATTATATTACTTATTTATTATTTTTCAAACGCATGGATTTTATTTTCTGAGAGGGCAAATATCTCTAATTCCTGCTACATTTTTATTGCGACTGTTAAATCTTGTAAGTCTGTGACTGCTGGGTTTTTTTGTTCTGGAAGTGGACAGTGGACAGTGAGACCCATTTCCTGTGTCCTCTCAGACAATAGAAACACGCGCCATTGTCTCGTTAGAGGTGAATCACGTGTTTAGTTAGAAATAAGAGAAGTAATTGGTCTGTGACAATGTTAATAATGACTGGAAACATGACGTAAGAAGACACAATGAACGTATCGTTAAGAAGCCTGGAAACACGCAAATTCAATTATCTCGTCATAATTTTCTCTCGTTTCATTTTTTTCTTTCTTAATTAATATGAAATATGTTCTGGATATTATGATTATGAAATTTAAGTGTGTATGTGGTGTGGGTTTGTGTGTATGTGTTGCTCTCTCTCTAAATGTATGCATGTTTTTATATATGTGCGTGTGTTGCACGTGCTGTACCTGTCTATTTAATCTATTTAACTGTCTGACTTTCTGCATTTACATACATACACACACGCGCGCGCGCACACATCTGTCTGTATATCTATCTATCCGTCTGTCTGTGTATGTATCTATATAACTGTGTGTCTTTATAATCTGTCTAAAAGTCTCGAGATCCCAGAGTAGAGTGAAATACAAAAACTAACCAGTTAGCCAGCCACGTAAATGAAACAAGAAACGCAAAGCAATACGTCAACCACTAAATAACTGAATACAGAGCTGACAAAGCGACTTGGTAACTGTTGTAGACGTCGTTGTCCGACAACGTTGTGACCGAGTCTTGAAGCTTCACTGCAAAAACACACAAACACACACACACACACACACACACACACACACACACACACACACACACACACACACACACACACACACACACACACACACACACACACAAACACACACAGACACACACACACACACACACA
>CM022667.1:4822207-4964707 GCA_012295275.1 Chrysomallon squamiferum
AATTACACGAAAAGAAAAGAAAGAAAATGTAAAGTGGTTAGAAAGATTGTCTGATTAAAATAATGGGGAAAAAAATTGCTTGAAACAAGAACCAGTAATTAGAAAATAAAGATCAAAATGAATCTTTGGTAGTTCAAAGAAATAGTCTAAATGTATTCTACTATTTATAGTCGTTTTATAGTCGTCGAACTGAACACACACACACACACACACACACACACACACACATTCACACTTTATTCTTAATAATGAGGTATAACAAAACCACACACACGCCTCACACATTCTCTGCTTTATTCTTATAATGAGGTATAACAAAACCAATTCATATGCGTGTAGGTGTGTATATGTGTGTATATGTGTGTATGTATGTGTATATGTGTGTATGTATATATGTGTATATGTGTATATATGTGTGTGTGTGTGTGTATATGTGTGTATATGTATGTATGTGTGTGTGTATATATATGTACATATGCGTGTATATGTGTGTATATGTGTGTATGTGTGTGTATATGTGTGTATATGTATGTATATGTATGTGTACATATGCGTGTAGTTGTGTGTATATGTGTGTATGTGTGTGTATATGTGTGTATATATGTGTATATGTATGTGTGTGTATGTGTGTGTATATGTGTGTATATGTGTATGTGTGTATATGTGTGTATATGTGTGTATATGTGTATATGTGTGTGTACATATGTGTGTATATGTGTGTATATGTGTGTATATGTGTGTATATTTAAAGAGAGAGATTACGTAGAAGCAAGTAGACTACCTTGAATAAAAATCTGAAAAGTAAAAGAAAAAAGAAGCACAAGATGACGATTATAACATAATGATAATGATGATGATGATGATGTAACAACAACAACAACAATAATTAAATAATATAACAAGATCAACAATAACAACAACAACAACAACAATAATAATAATAATAATAATAATAATAATAATAATAATAATAATAATGATAATAATGATACTGAAATCACACAGATTAACATATTAACGAACTCCTTCCTAAAACAGCAATAATAATAACAACAATAATAACAGTAATAACGCTGACTTTCACATTATATTCCAGTTTAATTATAAACTCTCATTTTTCTCTGCTCTGT
Organism: Chrysomallon squamiferum; assembly: GCA_012295275.1. Taxonomy (NCBI): domain Eukaryota; kingdom Metazoa; phylum Mollusca; class Gastropoda; order Neomphalida; family Peltospiridae; genus Chrysomallon; species Chrysomallon squamiferum. Next base: position 4,823,338 of record CM022667.1, read on the forward strand.
GAATCAAATAAGCAAAGTGTAGCTTTTGAATATTCTGTGATTACTTTCATTCCGGAGTCGCTGTCGAAGGTTCATATTCATTTCATTAACGAGTAACAGGAGGAAATGGTGAACTTGTTGTGACTTTCGTAAACGTTTGATGTTGGCGTGCGCAAAACGTTATTCCTTTCAGATCCCGGCCGTGAACTGTGAATTAATAAGCGAGTTGGAATCGTGTCTTTCCAGACAGATGTAAATATAATTGTGAAGTCCGCTTTGGAACCTGACGTATCAGTTCTTTCAGCATCGCCCCGGTGCAGGTCCGCTTGATGATACGTCGTGTCGTAAATAATTACACTGATTAAAGAAATAAACTCAAATAACAGCAGTAACAGTAGTAGTAGTAACAGTAGCAGTAGTAGTAGTAGTAATAATACCTCGTGGTAATAGTTGTAGTAGTATGTAGTAGTAGTAGTTGTTGTAGTCGTAGTAGTAACAGTTGCTGTTGTAGTAGCAGTAGTAGTACTAGTAGTCGGTCATATTAGTGGTAATAGTAAAACAAATTTGAATTGCGATGTACTCTGCAATATAAAAAGAAACAAAATAGTAAAAATGTTATCAGTTGTAATTAGTATTGTATTCTCTGAGTGATGTTTTCACTAACTGAAGCAACCGCGCTGTGAAATACCACAGGTAACTGTAAATCAGCTAAACTTAGTCTTTTTCTTCAAAGTTCATGTTAAAAACTGAACCTTCACTCTGCTTACTGTAGTATAATGATTACAATGCCAAACCACAACATATCATATCAGATTATACAAATTTCATGTTTATACTAACCTACACGCTATATAATATACTACACTATACTATGTTATGCTATACTACACTGTACTATACTATGCTATGCTATACTATGTTATGCTATGCTGTGCTATACATTTATTTATTTATTTTTGCATACGTGAATAAAGACACATACTTTCAGAATTGTTAAATAACGTTATTGAAAGTACACATCACCTGACATTCGTATTCACGCATATACACACACACCTCCACACACACACTGATGTGATTATTATTTCTTTTCTAATTCACAGCTTTCAAAAATACCAGAATGATTTTAAGACTAACTATAAACAAGTTTTCAAATAATTTTGGTCAGGCAAGGACAGTAAGACAAGGTCACCTCTTTTACTTGCATCTTTCTTTGTTTTAATTTTCAAAAAAGCGCTGACTGAACACGACACAATTACCTGCTTTGAGGAACGACATCAGCGAGGTTGTAATTGAGGTCGCCGTTTTCTGTGTGGAGTCGTGGCGTTCATTATTTCGCTCGGAGAAAGGAAAGCGCTCAGCGGTTGACGTCGTCTGTGGCCACGTCATTAATAACTGACAACGACGGCGTAATCATCTACTGGCGCAGCTCCGCAGGCAGGAACGAGTGACTGTTTTCTGCTTTCTGACTGAACAGCGGTGTCGAGGTTAATAGAAATCAGTTCTGATCCTGACTCGAGATGCTAGGAAAATTAGATGTGATAAAGAAACGTGAACTGAGACTGCATGGCCCTGGTAAAGAATATTTTTAAATACAACGACGACAATAACAACCAGAACAACAACAACAACAACAACAACAAAAACAGCAATAATAATAATAATCACAACAAGGACGATAGATACAACAGCAACACCAACAACAACAAAAGCAGAAATAATAATATTCAAAACAACGGCAACAACAACCACAACAACAACAGCAGAATAATAATAATACTACTACTATAATAAGAAGAAGAAGAAGAAGAAGAAAGAAGTGTACATCATAATATGACACTGTTCAACGTATTATTTAAAATCAAAATAAAAAAGTTATTTTATTTAATCATTTATCATTTTGATATTTTTGAAGCTGAGTATTAGAAAAGAAACGAAACGACACCAGTGGGTGTTGGTGTTAATAACGTAAAGCCATGATTTAAACATTGACCACGGAAACCAGTGTGGACTTAGTACAATTACATTCTTTAACTAGCACTTTGTAAAAGTAATGCGGTGATCTTTGCATACGTCCATAATCCAAACAATAAAAACCAGTTAAGTCGACAAAAAGAATTAAGTCGAAAACAAACCGGAAAGAACCTTACGGAATAAACTGGAATGAAATCTCCTGCGTTTTGAGGCAGGAATTGATCTTCGGTAGCTTTACTCCATTTTTCTTTTCTTTCCAAAGTCGTTTTTTAATTTCCCTTCTGGGAAGGTTTGCTGTAAAATACGCCTCAGAGAAAACAAAATTAACTTCTAATGTGTTTTTTTCTTCTTCTTTAATTGAATGAATTTCCAATGGTTTATTTCCACCGCTCTGACTCAGTGAAAAACTCATTTCTTCCCATTTAATGTTTGCCAATTGTTTTTTAAGTCCCACGAAACGACATTTCGAATTTTCCGTAAAGAGCTTGTATAAAATAAAACAAATAATTATATACAATTAAATAAAAATGAAATCTGTTGTAAATAAATGAAACAACGATTGTAACTGTTGTTGTTTCTAGGTCGTATTCGCTGACGTCGTCTTGTCTACGTCTAATTTACGTCAACCTCAACAATGACGCATCTGTTTTCTTTACTAACGTCTTTCGTTGCGTGAGATGTCGAACGATGTGTAATTCTACGGTTAGAAAGTTAGTGTGTCGATTAAACGCGGTGTTTTGTTTGTTTCTACAAATAGCCAGTGTTGTTTGGGACTTCAAACTGATTAACAATGACATCTCAGTCTCTCTCAGTCTTACACTGATGTCCGTGCGTTTCAATATTTTTCAATATCGATGATACTATCAGATTTCTTCCAGCCAAAATTCTGATTTCATTTCACAACTTTATTAATTATTTTTATAAGGTGTTATTGTCAGGGTTCGATCCGTGAATCCATCAGAATGAACAAAAGAACCAGTGTACGAGTGCAGTCGATCATTTCACGTGTATTACGTAATTCCCAATTTACAGTTCACATACCGAACACAGCAGACTGAGTAAAACACGTAATGTAATTATAAACTTTATTTTTTTTTATCTGCGCTACGTTGCAGTGACGGTGTGAAAAGACGATCCTGCCATGGCCGTCGTCTCTCAGGAAAATTACAGCTTAGAGCTGTTTTAAAATAAATTAAAATAAAATAAAATAAAATAAAAATTCCTGAACCGACACGGTGTGCGTCAAGAACTGTTTTTATGAAAATCGCTGTTGAAGTGTTAAAGTGTGTGTATGTGTGGGTTTGTTTGTGTGTGTGTCTGTATGTGTGAATGTGTGCTTCTGTGCTTGTATGTACATGTCTATATGTGTACGTCTATATTTGTAACAATTGCTAATTGATAATTATAGCTGATGTTGCAGAAAAATATAACAACTGTGATATTAATAGTAGTAATATAATAGTAGTAGTAGCAGCAGCAGTGGTAGAAGAGTTACTAATAATAGAAATTAATTTAATAATAATAGTAGTAGTAGTAGTAGTAATAATAATAATAATAATAATAAATAAATAAATAAATAAATAAATAATGCTTACTGACAAAACGAATTAAACTAATCGTCAGACAAGCAATCATTTTATTTAATTTTAATTTAAAATTTAAAATTTTGTTTTGTTTCAGTTTGGTGCAGAGAGTATAAAGGAGGCGGAGAGTCTGCCGGGCCGGTGTTTGGTGGTCGCCTGCGATGGCGCGAACGGACAGGCAGTTCGTCTGCTCGGCCTCAGCGACGAGTTTGAACAACATTCCTGCAACGCATACGGGGCGGTAGCGGCTCTCGAACGAATGGACCAGCCTCAGGTTCCGCTTCCGGAGCGGCGCGTGCAGAATCTGCACTTTGACCTCGCGGCGTACGGGAGTGAATCGGTCGAAGTGGACGGTCACCAAGGTTTTTCGTTGAAAATCTTCGGCAGTTCCCGTAACCGCTACATGTCGCTAGTGATTCCGAAATCTGAGTCTCCTCTAGTGAAAACTCTGCGAGTTGTTTTAGATAGATCAGTAAGTTTAACCCTCTCTCTCTCTCTCTCTCTCTCTCTCTCTCTCTCTCTCTCTCTCTCTCTCTCTCTCTCTCTCTCTCTCTCTCTCTCTCTCTCTCTCTCTCTCTCTCTCTCTCTCTCTCTCTCTCTCTCTCTCTCTCTCTCTCTCTCTCTCTCTCTCTCTCTCTCTCTCTCTCTCTCTCCCTCCCTCATATATATATATAAACACACACACACACACACACACACACACACACACACACACACACACACACATTTTCTAAAACGTTCTGATCATAGTTAATCAAAAGCCAGAGCGGATATAGATAAATATTTCTGGAAAACGAATATTTTAAACCATTATCTACATGAACAGATTTAACGATAATGCAGGAAACGTAAAGAGGTATCCCATAATTCAACACGTCGTTTATTTCCGCTTACTGCAAAATTACATGCGACATTATTTATGCAAGATCAAAACCAGTAATTTTTTTAAAATTTCTCTTCCCGTAATCTCTGACTTAGTGTTTTTCTCTCTCCTCATTTCCCTGAAGGAAAAATATCAGATGAGAAATATAATTTTGTTTTTCGCCTCTTGTTGTTGTTGTTCGTGTGAGCTTAGAAATCGTTAACACGTGATCTGTGTAAAGTGTTTTGTCATTTAAGTGACATTTTTCTTGAATTATAACTGCAACAAACGACTTAACAGGAAAATAAAACAGAGTAGAAATTGCAGGGAAAAGAATGAAAAAGACAGATTGTTAAAAGGGTAATAAAAGAATAAAGGTTCTGAAAAAAAAGCAAAAGAAAGAAAAAAAAAAATGTAAAGACAATTTAAGAAGAAGATTAGAATAAAAGAATAAGGAATAAAAAAAAAAAAAAAACAACAGAAACATGGATGGAAAAATGAAAAAGAGAATCAAGAATTATTTATTTAGGAATTTTTTTTCCTTTTTCATACACATACAAACATATATTTATATACGTATATATATAATATACACACAAACATTTGTTTTTGTTGTAGATGATGCGTAACATATTTCTGAAGTGTTTTAACACGTACAAGAGTTCTAACGACAACACAATCAGCGACTCTATCGCGCTGAAACACATGAAGTACAGTCCCAGGCTGTTTGAGATCAAACTCTTACAGCGAGTGGAGACTGTGGCGTACTACGAGGAGTCGGACACGTTTGTTATAACAGAGGGCGAGTCGGCCAGGTGTTATAATATACAAACAGGTATTGCGTGTGCTCGTGTGCGTGTGTGGGTGTGTGTGTGTGTGTGTGCGTTTGTGTGTGTGTCTGTGTGTGTGCGTGTGCGTGTGAGTGTGTGTGTGTCTCTCTGTGTGCGTGTGCGTGTGTGTCTGTGTGTCTGTGTGCGTGTGTGTGTGTGTGTGTATATATATATAAACGAATCATGGTGTATGTATTTATTTTGCAAACACGTTCTTTATTACATGATCTGATAACACAACGCGATAAAATTAACCGTATTTTTTTTTTTTAATTCTCACAGTTTTTTTTTTTTCTTCGTGATTTAACGTAATCACAGCTTTACTCGTTCTGCTCGTGTTTCGTGTGCTTCATTCGTGCATCATTAGTTAGCAGAACAAAAGTCTGCACTGTTCGAGATCGGTAGTAATTGAAAGCGTGTTTACAAAGCAGCACTGTTGTTAAATTGAATAATGGATTAAAAGGGAGAATTAAATGAGAAATGTAGATTTGTGAAACAAATATTGAATTCGCTGTTACGGAACTCTTCGTTTATTTTTTTTTACGAATCGATAATTTCTGTGTAATTTCTGATACGATCACGTAGATTAAATGTTCAAGAACTGATGTCCTGGTCCCCACCTCTTTATTCGGCAGAGAGTTAATTTTTAAAAAAAACAACATTTCTTTAACGATATATATTTTTTTCAGAATTATTTTTCCCATCTATATATATATTCAGGTGTATACAGACAGAGATACAGAGAGAAAGAGAGGGTGATATGGAAGATAAAAATAAGGATAGACAGATAGATGGATGAATGGTTGAGTGGATGGGTAGGGAGACAGACAGATGAATAACGAGTGTTTGTGTTTTCTGTTTCAGGGTTGAGTGGATGGGTAGGGAGATAGACAGGTGGATAACGAGTGTTTGTTTTTTCTGTTTCAGGGTTGGACGTCAACGTGGGTCTGAGCGGGCTGATGGTTCTGTCGACGTTTATTTCAATGATAACTCTAGCGAGGTCAGAACACGCTATAAGCAAAGCTCTGCTCTTCAAGTCCAAGCAGTCTGAAAACCTGTGTAGAGAGTTTGTGCAGAACGGCTTGCACGAGTACATCTTGTCTAACTAACTCGCCTTTCACACTGGCTCGCCTTTCACACTAACTCTCCTTTCACACTAACTCTCCTTTCACACTAACTCGCCTTTCAAACTAACTTTCCTTTCACACTGACTCTCTCCTATCAAACTAACTCTACTTTTGAACTAATCTCCTTTCATACTAACTGCTTTGAAACTAACTCTCATTTCAAGCTAATTCTCCTTTCAAACCAGCTCTCCTTTCAGTCTAATTCTCGCTTTAACAGTCATTGACAACTAATGAGCACGACAAGGAAAAAGAAGAAAATGAAAGCAGAGTCACTAGTGATTACATCTTTTAACGTTCAGAAAACTCATCAGCGTGTGTAAATATTCAGAAAGAACGGAAGCAAGACATTCTGGCCTCGTACTGGAACCAGGTTGAAAACATTTCACAGAACCAGACTGTTGAGAGTTTTAATAGACTGTGTGTTTGTACAGAGTCGAGGGGGCTGATATTATTACCATGGTAACTGTGATATTAAACTGACTACGTTTTACAGTAGTGGGAACGGTTCTCTTTGTTTGTTTGTGTAACTCGAGGAATACGAGGAGCAGTTGGATTTTAACGATGTTTCTCTTATACTACGTAATATTACACACACACACACACACACACACACACACCTGCATACACACACACACACACACACCTGCTTACATACACACACACATACACACATACACTCATCTGTTTATATTCCTTCAAACAAAATTTTATTTTCAGCAACGTTGCCACGTTCTGGCACTCAATGATTTATAAGCATTAGTTCGCCGTTTATGCACGTCATGTATACAGAACTTCAACGAGAATCATCTGACGTTTGAAGTGCACTAAGTATTACTTGCTACGAAGCGAGCACACAACTTTGAAGTTTTCAGCAAGTAAAAATAATCTGAAAGTGTTAATACTGAATACGTTAGAACCGAGGAAATCTGTGAATATGAAGAACTTAGTAAAACTTATTCCGGTATAGATAATCACCATGGTAACGACATGACGTCAGTCACCCACGCGAACAGAAAAATAAATCTTGTGACGCGATATTTAAATATTATATCAACTTTAATATTATCCATAAATAAGAAATTTAATTATTATTAGCAAAATTCACAGATGATACAGCAACAGAAACTTCGCATCTGCAAAATAAAACAAACCACACTGGAGAGTTCTGATAAGAAAGGGAAACAACCCAGACATTTTTCTTGACAGGATTTATCGATTATTGCACCCAAGGCAATTTGTTTCTAATGATCGGCTTCGACAGTGACGTTTTGTAGTTCTGACAGTAAACGTAGCAGCGTCAGTTTGGTTATTAATTAACACTGAACAAGAAAAAAAACACGACTCTGTTCAGCTGACTTAGTAAAACGTGGAAAGAAGAGCGAGAACAGAAACTAGGGCACGTTGTCAAAGCGAGGGACGGACCGATTATCCGAACAAAGTGTGCTTTCCTTGTGCTATGAATAATTCTGCAGATCAAAAGAATTTCGTTACGACTTATAACAAAAACAATATAAACAACAGCAACAACAGCAACAAAAACAATATCGACAACAGCAACAACAGCAACAAAAATAATACACTACTACTACTTACTGTAATTCAAAAGTAAAAATATAAAAATGAATAATGAATAAATTAATAATAATAATAATAATAATAATAATAATAATAATAATAATAATAATAATATAGATGATGATGATGATGATGATGATGATGATGATGTTATAATCTTAAGATGTGGCTTATTTAGGTTACCCCAAACTCCGGCCTAACCTGTACAATAAATAATGTGATTTGTTTGATATTGTCAAGTATTACCGTCAAGTATTTGTTTTGTTCATTACAAAAATATCACCTAGTATTACCTAGTATTAAGAGAACAATGTCAAAAGTTCAGTAACAGTATTGTGAGAATATTAATTAAAAATCATTTGAAGTGTGAAAGAGATTGGATGCGGGTTGAATGCGGGTTGAATGCATATTCGCCAAGACACAGAATTATATGAATCTGTTGAAATCCTATTTGGGCAAATAAGATTGTAAATTAAACAAATACTGAGGCTAAATTTAAAAGAAAGAAACAAATTATTTTCTCTCTTAGGTTAATTTTTTCTCTTATGATGAAGTCAAATAATTCTGAATAACGATGCAGTAAATTACTTTCAAGTTGTTTGATTATCTGTACAATGGTGTGTAAAATCATCTTGAGAGAGAGAGAGAGAGAGAGAGAGAGAGAGAGAGAGAGAGAGAGAGAGAGAGAGAGAGAGAGAGAGAGAGAGAGAGAGAGATTATCATAACGGTTTTCATACGAAACATTTTATTTTATTTCATTTTCGCTCTTCCTTTCTTTCTTTTTCTTTTTCTTTTTATTTAAATTATTTTAAAAATTCTTCTTCTCTTCTTCTTCTTCTTCTTCTTCTTCTTCTTCTTCTTCTTCTTCTTCTTCTTCTTCTTCTTCTTATTATTATTATTATTATTTTTTTTGCTTTTTTAAAAATTATCTTTATTTTTTTGTGGCCTAATATTTAGTATAGGTAATTTATTATTTAGATATCAAAATCATTTTATACAAACTTTATTTCTGACATTTTAATCGCCTTCCATAACATTAACTTTAAAGAGATAATCGTACGTGTAGAAACTTTGTCACATAAAGAAAAGCCCAGTTACGATTTGTATAGATGTATATGCACTGATGACGTAAACATACGTCACTAAGCAACGTACTGCATATGAGAACAATTACGTCATAGTTCTGTTTTATGTGAGGTGCACCCATTGTCTTTAACATTCCATCACAACTTGTAAACATCAAATGCAATAAAATTTTGAAAAATTGTGATCGTTAATTATATGATTAAAAATTTCGTTTTCGATGTTATGTTATTTTATATCTGTTAACAAATATTTTTGTTTCGTATATTTTTCTCAAATTTTCTCAAATAATGAAAATAAATTTGGTGTACTTGGAAAAATCTGTGTGTAAAGATTAATGCACTTACAGACATTCCAAATAAAACACGCACAAACACACACACACGCACACACACATACAAAACACAAACACACACACACACACACACACACACACACACAGATATACCACACATTAACACATATAGAAATAAAAGAAAACAAAAATAATCTGAAGGCTGCTTTTATATGTATTATTAATTATTTTCTTCATTCATTAACAGAAGCTAATTATTTAATTATTTTTGTGAAATACTCAATTCTGAACATTTCTTATTATCTTGTATTCATCACACTTTCAAGCTGCATCGTATCAAAGCAAAGACAAAATTCTTTTCAACAAGAAGAAAATTATAATTTGAGCAAACAAAGATTTGTTAATTATTGCATGATTAAGCTTATAATTAATAATTAACTTATTCTAGGTTATATACGTAAGGATAATTATAATTGTTTTCATCAACAAATTCTTGGATATATGTTATTACAGTTCTCAGTTAAAAGCGGAAACAGTCATAGTCGCCATTAGGGAAAGACATCACGTGATCATCGACTGGTAATTATTCTTTAGGCGTCTGCGGAACAAGACGATATCCCTTCCCTTTGTTTCGTTTCCAGGCAACGACGGCTACCATAGCAACGACGCAAGCAACCGCAGCCACACACGTACTGACGACAACAGCAGCCGGAGAATTGGAAGAGTCTGCGAAAAATAAAATAAAATAAATAAATAAATAAATAAAATAAAATATATAAATAAATATATAAATAATATAACAACTATTGAAACATCTTACCTGTTACTACTACTATTGCTACTGCATGGTATTTACTATCGCTGTATTTTCTCAAAACTCTGCTTCACTTGAGGCAATTATGAACAGACACTGACTAACGCAACGATGTTTTATTTGTGAACTGTGAAATTACCTTGTTCCTTCATCACGACGAACGGACCGGTAGAAATGAGGTGAGACGAGTGTCGTTGTGCAAGTCCACGACGACGTCGACGTGTCACGTGACACGACGGTGCACACTGCGACGGACGACACACGGACACTTGACAGTGGACGTAAACCAGCTGAGGCGAAGAAACAGGAGACGTTGACGTGAACCTGAACACGTTGAAACTCCAGCGAAACTCTGACAACGATTTTGATTGGTCAACTCGAACTTCCGGTTCAGTAGCACACCTGTTTAGAAAGATGAAGGTGTAGACGTTAAAACTGTAGATCACGCACGTTTAAGCAAAGGATTAGAAAAAAAAAAAAAAGCAATTAGGTTTGAATATTTTTCTATGAGGAAGTGGAACAAAGTACGTCTGACAAAAACGTGACCTTTGACCTATCAGCGCGTATCAAAAAAAATCATATGTCAAAGATTCTTACCCATTTTTGATCAATTGCCGAAACACAGGATAGTTCGGTGACGGCATAGGCGTTGCTATGCAACCGTCGACGAAAATTCCGAGATTTGTCAAAGACGAATGACCTAGTGAAAGAGCTACGTGTAGCTGGTCGTTCAGTGGAATTTTCGCCGGCAAGCTGTCGCTGGCTATTTCAGTCACGTACTCGTTGTCTTTAAACTGTCTGAGTTCAAAGTCCAAACGTCCGAAACCTCTCTCGAAGATTCTCAGTGTGTGGTGCAGGGGAAGATACTCCAGGCTGACGTTTGCGCGTCTTGGATACTCACACTGCAGTGGTATGAACGCCTCGCCGTTATCACCAAACGTGACGTCAGGTGGAAACAGCGCGTTAGTGACATGGGCAGACAACTCGTTCCTGAAAATGATGGAATCCTTCGAAATCTCCACAGTAGTCCCGCACTGATCGAGACCTATGTCGATCACGTGATGGGTGCCGTTGAATCTGACGAGGCATGCCGGGTCTCGCAGTGTCGCGTTATGTCTCGGGAGAAGTGTTGCTGGGATGGAAATTTCCATTGACGTCGGCGTGCAGACGATGTCCGCTCGCTGAACGTAGCCATTATTGGTCGTTGTGTTTGCTAGTTTGTCAGTAGCTAAATAATGATGTGTAAATTAAGAATTAAAAAAATATATACTAATTAAAAAAATCAGTATTACAGATAAGATTTTTGAAGAGAAATTTCAAATTATAAGAACATCCTGGCGACTTCATCTTTTTTTTTGAAACCTGAAACTAGAAACAAATATGTATTTAATTAATACAGTGTCCGGATGATTTCCTGTTTTGTTCGACGCTTTCCGCTTATACTCGGCTCTTGTCGCTGATGTTCGGCAGATTGCGGTCATTTCCGTCGTATTGGGGTGCTCAATATTGAATGATGATGACAATGGTTGAAGCGAAGCAGACAGAGTTTTTGACACACAAATACTTACCACAGGATACTTACGGTACTGAAGTCTGAATATAATGAACGGTTTCTTTATAATACGTTGTTACCTTAGATAAAGTGTTTCCTGGCGGTGTAAAACCAATTAATGACCTGTGAGAAGAATTCAACTTATCGGCGATGAAGTTTAATAGCTCGCTGTAACTTGACAGTAGCATGTCCTCTTTTCTGATAATATAATAAAATAAAATAAAATAATTAAATAAATATGAAGGATTATGTTATTGAATTTAGTGTATAAATAACGTTAAATAAAAAAGAAACAGCATGACAGTATGATGCAAAGATAAAGAAGGCGATTCGGTGAGGTTCTGAGTTATGGGAGAGAAAAACATTTAAAAATAAATCAGTTAATTTAAACATAAGATTTCGCTACTTTTTTCTTTTTCTTCTTCTTCTTCTTATTATTATTATTATTAATTCTATTTATATTTCTTGAATATTTGTTTTTAAATATTCCTGTTTTTTTAGATTATCATTTATATTATCATTACATAAAAATATAATTATACAAAACACTTTTGATCTTGTGTTGTCAGCTTGGTTTAGATTATCGTAAACTAGCGATATGAAAGTACTTTATTGTCTAAATGTACCAAAATAATCTTACTCTGTATCAACACGTGACAAAACAGTTTTCCATATCACGTGATATCCGGCTGTCTTCTAATTCGACCATGTGTAATAACTAAAAATAAAAATATTTGAAAACTCTCCATAAAACAATGAAAAAGAGAATAAAGGAATCTCTTCTAAACTGGAATGATTCCGAAATTGTTTTGACGATCTTTGGTAATCTGAAAATACCAGATTAATGTTCTTTTTCTTCTTCTTCTTCTATCTATATTTGTGTATTTCTGATTCCTAATCTGACTGTTTCTCTGTCTGTCTGCCTTCCTGCTAAAATTCTTCTTGTATTTAACTAAAAATGTGGATCTGTCTGTTTCTGACTATCTACCTGTTTGTCTACCTCTCTGTTTGTGTGTGTATTTGTCTGTTTTCTGTTTATCCTTCTCTGTATATGAAACGTTAATATGATTAATTTGAAATTCAGTATTAATTTGAAGACGTTTGCTTTGAATTGTAGTCATCATCTTTAGAGCAAACACACAAACAAATAAACAAACAAATAAACAAATAAATAAAGAAAGAAAGAAAGAAAATAAATAAACAAGCAAACAGTCAAACAAACAAACAAAATAAATTAGCAATCAAATAAACAAATAAATACAATTTAATTTTGAATATATTGTAGAACTGACTTTTACACGGTAAAACTGGCTGATAAAACCAAAGTAACAAAATGATTTACTTACCGGCTGGTTGTAACTTGTTGTGTGGACGAAGTCGGAAAGTTAAAATGAAGCGAACGAAACACGAAGCAACTTGTGAACAGATCCCCGAGTACTCTTATCAGCACTCAGGAAGTGTCATCAGGGCGGTGCCGTCGTGCAGGAAAGGGGAGGTAACTAGGAAGTAAAGCGATAAGAGGCAAAGAAGTTTAATACTCTTATTTAAAAAAAACCTCTCCTGTGTTGGCGTGACCTCTTTACTTCATTGCTTCACTTCCGCTGTTTATTTCAGTTCTGTAAAGTGGGTATGGGTTGTAGTCTGCTGGTTAGAGCGCTCGTCTAGTTGACGATTCTGAAAGGATTTCTCTTGTTTGTTATCCCGAGTAGCCTCTAGTGCAGAACAAGTCAGACAGTTTGATGTATATCGTTGGCTCTGCGCCAAAGACAGATTTATATCGTATGTGTGGCAATGAGTACGGCATTATACTAATTCAACTTTAGTAATTTTGGCATAATATTTATTTAGGTCGTTCATCTTCTTGTTTGCTGGTACCATAAATATTACCATTTAGTGGTACAAACAGACGTTGCAAGAAGAAATCGAAGAGCCCGATCATAAAATCACAGACTCGGAAATCTTCGGACATGTTTGAATCGTCTTAATCGTGACGTAGAGGTCAGCTGATTAGCACGTGACAGCTTTTAAGAACAAAATGCTTAACACAGCTTTTACAAAATACAATTAGTCTAAATGTTATTAAAATGTTAATTAAACTTTCTTAATCAGATTTCTTTTGCGGAATCAAAATTCAGTTAAAGGTAAGTCAAAGTTTTAGACTGCACGGTAGGTGGAGTTAAAACAATCAAAAAGTCAACAATATTAAAAAAGATCTAAAACAAGTTTGGATAGCATGGCGGTTCTTTCAACTGTGCGATTTGTATAGTTTTTCAACATTTATCTCCCTTTACAACTTCCATACTACTTTTACAAAATTCACCCATACATCCACCTACCCATCAATACGTACACACACACACACACACACAAACACACACACACACAAACACACAGACACGCGCACGCCAACACACGCAATCACTTTATTATAACTATCTTATAAAAAAAAAAGAACCCAAAACAAAATAACAAAAAAACCCAGTTAATATTTATGATATTACGACATCAAAATATTTCAAATTTTCCCCTGAAATGTGTTGGAACTGCCTGTGAAAATGTGATCATTTTTTCAAACGTGCAGAGATAATCTATGCAAACAAAGTTCTGATAACATTGTTTTTTACTGCATATCACACTAGCTTAGATTTTTAGCTTAGGACAACAAAGCAGAAAAAAAAAAAAAAAAAAAAAAAAAGAAAGAAAAAAAAAAGAAATGAAAATTTAATCTGGTAATATTTAAACTTTAATAAATAATAATAATAATAATAATAATAATAATTATATATATATATATATATATATATATATATATCATTACTATTATTTAGTACAGTACTGAAATAAACTCAGATAAGATGATTATATTAGAAATAGTTTATTACGTGAGTGGATATCAGTAAATAAGCTAAACAACCTTGTTCGTGTATCATCTGTATGTTATTTAGTACAAAAACTGAAGTGTCGGTGTCTTAGATTACAAACAACCTATTACTCGTCTTTATCATCTGTATGTTATTTAGTACAAAACTGAAGTGTCGGTGTCTTAGATTACAAACAACCTATTACTCGTCTTTATCATCTGTATGTTATTTAGTACAAAAACTGAAGTGTCGGTGTCTTAGATTACAAACAACCTATTACTCGTCTTTTTATCATCTGTATGTTATTTAGTACAAAACTGAAGTGTCAGTGTCTTACATTACAAACAACCTATTACTCGTCTTTATCATCTGTATGTTATTTAGTACAAAAACTGAAGTGTCGGTGTCTTAGATTACAAACAACCTATTACTCGTCTTTATCATCTGTATGTTATTTAGTACAAAAACTGAAGTGTCGGTGTCTTAGATTACAAACAACCTATTACTCGTCTTTATCATCTGTATGTTATTTAGTACAAAAACTGAAGTGTCAGTGTCTTACATTACAAACAACCTATTACTCGTCTTTATCATCTGTATGTTATTTAGTACAAAAACTGAAGTGTCGGTGTCTTACATTACAAACAACCTATTACTCGTCTTTATCATCTGTATGTTATTTAGTACAAAAAAACTGAAGTGTCGGTGTCTTACATTACAAACAACCTATTACTCGTCTTTATCATCTGTATGTTATTTAGTACAAAAACTGAAGTGTCAGTGTCTTAGATTACAAACAACCTATTACTCGTCTTTATCATCTGTATGTTATTTAGTACAAAAACTGAAGTGTCGGTGTCTTAGATTACAAACAACCTATTACTCGTCTTTATCATCTGTATGTTATTTAGTACAAAAACTGAAGTGTCGGTGTCTTAGATTACAAACAACCTATTACTCGTCTTTATCATCTGTATGTTATTTAGTACAAAAACTGAAGTGTCGGTGTCTTAGATTACAAACAACCTATTACTCGTCTTTATCATCTGTATGTTATTTAGTACAAAAACTGAAGTGTCGGTGTCTTAGATTACAAACAACCTATTACTCGTCTTTATCATCTGTATGTTATTTAGTACAAAAAACTGAAGTGTCGGTGTCTTAGATTACAAACAACCTATTACTCGTCTTTATCATCTGTATGTTATTTAGTACAAAAACTGAAGTGTCGGTGTCTTAGATTACAAACAACCTATTACTCGTCTTTATCATCTGTATGTTATTTAGTACAAAAACTGAAGTGTCGGTGTCTTAGATTACAAACAACCTATTACTCGTCTTTATCATCTGTATGTTATTTAGTACAAAAAACTGAAGTGTCAGTTTCTTAGATTACAAACAACCTATTACTCGTCTTTATCATCTGTATGTTATTTAGTACAAAACTGAAGTGTCGGTGTCTTAGATTACAAACAACCTATTACTCGTCTTTATCATCTGTATGTTATTTAGTACAAAAACTGAAGTGTCGGTGTCTTAGATTACAAACAACCTATTACTCGTCTTTATCATCTGTATGTTATTTAGTACAAAAACTGAAGTGTCGGTGTCTTAGATTACAAACAACCTATTACTCGTCTTTATCATCTGTATGTTATTTAGTACAAAAACTGAAGTGTCGGTGTCTTAGATTACAAACAACCTATTACTCGTCTTTATCATCTGTATGTTATTTAGTACAAAAACTGAAGTGTCAGTTTCTTAGATTACAAACAACCTATTACTCGTCTTTATCATCTGTATGTTATTTAGTACAAAAACTGAAGTGTCGGTGTCTTAGATTACAAACAACCTATTACTCGTCTTTATCATCTGTATGTTATTTAGTACAAAAACTGAAGTGTCGGTGTCTTAGATTACAAACAACCTATTACTCGTCTTTATCATCTGTATGTTATTTAGTACAAAAACTGAAGTGTCGGTGTCTTAGATTACAAACAACCTATTACTCGTCTTTATCATCTGTATGTTATTTAGTACAAAAAACTGAAGTGTCGGTGTCTTAGATTACAAACAACCTATTACTCGTCTTTATCATCTGTATGTTATTTAGTACAAAAACTGAAGTGTCGGTGTCTTAGATTACAAACAACCTATTACTCGTCTTTATCATCTGTATGTTATTTAGTACAAAAACTGAAGTGTCAGTTTCTTAGATTACAAACAACCTATTACTCGTCTTTATCATCTGTATGTTATTTAGTACAAAAACTGAAGTGTCGGTGTCTTAGATTACAAACAACCTATTACTCGTCTTTATCATCTGTATGTTATTTAGTACAAAAACTGAAGTGTCAGTTTCTTAGATTACAAACAACCTATTACTCGTCTTTATCATCTGTATGTTATTTAGTACAAAAACTGAAGTGTCGGTGTCTTAGATTACAAACAACCTATTACTCGTCTTTATCATCTGTATGTTATTTAGTACAAAACTGAAGTGTCAGTTTCTTAGATTACAAACAACCTATTACTCGTCTTTATCATCTGTATGTTATTTAGTACAAAAACTGAAGTGTCGGTGTCTTAGATTACAAACAACCTATTACTCGTCTTTATCATCTGTATGTTATTTAGTACAAAACTGAAGTGTCGGTGTCTTAGATTACAAACAACCTATTACTCGTCTTTATCATCTGTATGTTATTTAGTACAAAACTGAAGTGTCGGTGTCTTAGATTACAAACAACCTATTACTCGTCTTTATCATCTGTATGTTATTTAGTACAAAAACTGAAGTGTCAGTTTCTTAGATTACAAACAACCTATTACTCGTCTTTATCATCTGTATGTTATTTAGTACAAAAACTGAAGTGTCGGTGTCTTAGATTACAAACAACCTATTACTCGTCTTTATCATCTGTATGTTATTTAGTACAAAAACTGAAGTGTCGGTGTCTTAGATTACAAACAACCTATTACTCGTCTTTATCATCTGTATGTTATTTAGTACAAAAACTGAAGTGTCAGTTTCTTAGATTACAAACAACCTATTACTCGTCTTTATCATCTGTATGTTATTTAGTACAAAAACTGAAGTGTCGGTGTCTTAGATTACAAACAACCTATTACTCGTCTTTATCATCTGTATGTTATTTAGTACAAAACTGAAGTGTCGGTGTCTTAGATTACAAACAACCTATTACTCGTCTTTATCATCTGTATGTTATTTAGTACAAAAACTGAAGTGTCGGTGTCTTAGATTACAAACAACCTATTACTCGTCTTTATCATCTGTATGTTATTTAGTACAAAACTGAAGTGTCGGTGTCTTAGATTACAAACAACCTATTACTCGTCTTTATCATCTGTATGTTATTTAGTACAAAACTGAAGTGTCAGTTTCTTAGATTACAAACAACCTATTACTCGTCTTTATCATCTGTATGTTATTTAGTACAAAAACTGAAGTGTCGGTGTCTTAGATTACAAACAACCTATTACTCGTCTTTATCATCTGTATGTTATTTAGTACAAAAACTGAAGTGTCAGTTTCTTAGATTACAAACAACCTATTACTCGTCTTTATCATCTGTATGTTATTTAGTACAAAAACTGAAGTGTCGGTGTCTTAGATTACAAACAACCTATTACTCGTCTTTATCATCTGTATGTTATTTAGTACAAAAACTGAAGTGTCGGTGTCTTAGATTACAAACAACCTATTACTCGTCTTTATCATCTGTATGTTATTTAGTACAAAAACTGAAGTGTCGGTGTCTTAGATTACAAACAACCTATTACTCGTCTTTATCATCTGTATGTTATTTAGTACAAAAACTGAAGTGTCGGTGTCTTAGATTACAAACAACCTATTACTCGTCTTTATCATCTGTATGTTATTTAGTACAAAACTGAAGTGTCGGTGTCTTAGATTACAAACAACCTATTACTCGTCTTTATCATCTGTATGTTATTTAGTACAAAAACTGAAGTGTCGGTGTCTTAGATTACAAACAACCTATTACGCGTCTGCATAATCTGCCTGTAAATAAAGGTATTACGTAAATTACACATGATGTAAATAATTTTTTGTGTGTGTGGATTATAAAAAGTTAAGTGACGTTATTTGAGATTGGTGTCTGAATGCTGGTTGACGCATTCTTCTCTAAGTCTGTGCTCAGAGTTAGTTACATTATAGATTTTCCATTATCTTTACCTCAGTCATTATAACGAACTGTTCCAGATTACCTGGAGAGCGATTATTATTCCATAAATACAGTAACATCTCGCTTAAGGATATTGAAATAGAAGTTTAATAGTTAATTGTTCGAAATAAATGATACAAATGGATACAATGCATGTTTTTAAATCCGTTTTCTTTCGTTTTTCGTTCAGTCACGAGCTTCTCTCAGCTGTGTTGATCAGCTGACGCCTCAGTCTGGTATTCTGATTCTCTTTTCTCTTCAGCTTCGATTTAGTCTTAAACTCGTTTGTAATTTACCCTTCCAATATGTCAAAACGAATAACAGTATACCGGCGAATGCTGATGATAAAAGAAACGGAAGACAATAACTTTCGAAACAAAATACATTATCTTAAATGAATCCAAAACCCACAAAAATGAACCCACAATGAGCGGCATATAATTATTTCTTAATGTATTTGTATAAATTGATTTGTAAATGATTTAATGTTTACTTAATATCTATAATCTATTAAATCATTTATGTCTAAACTGCCGTTTTATTTCTCCTTATTTAACCTCTTTTTTTATGTCAAATTTCATCAGCGAGAAAGTAACCACTGCTTTTAACCTTAATTCTATATAAATTAGTCTCCTGCTTAACGATACCTCACTTCACTATCGGAAATTTAGAACCAATTACATCTTTAATCTGAGGTATTATTGTAGTATGGATATCGCTTATCGCATAAAGTATGCAAATATGACAAATATCGAAATAATCTATGTATCGAATGTAGTGAATGTAAATAATTAAAAAAGAAGGTATACATCTAAAAGTATTCCCAATGATTTGGTCCTTCGTATAAACTTTTTCAGTCACAGCCAAAGTATTTGCAGGTCATAATATCTTTAGTGTACATACTATTAATATCCTATGTGATATATATTGTATAATATGTGCACAATGTGTATATGTATGTGTGCATAACGTAAATATGACCAGTAACAGATATCTTGAACATGTTTAAGCTGAATATGGTTTAATTCGAACAGTTAATAATAAATGTAACGTTCACATATTCTATTTACTGAATATAAGTGAATTACTCGTATGTAAAATATGTTTTTTTTTTGTTTGTTTTTTTAAATTATATTGTTGAATAAAATTAGTTATTCATAATAATATTTTTGTCGTTTTCTTTTACAGAAGGAAACCATGAGAAGTAACAAAAAAATACATTGTGCCGCTTTTTTCTTTTCTTTTCTTTTCTTTTATTCTCTTTTTAATAGATAGATGAAACTGATGTAAAATTGTTTATAATTGGTCTGTTGTTTTGTTACGGAAAGGAAATGTTTATGAATTAGAAATGACCAGCTTAATAATAATAATAATAAATAATAATAATAATAAGAAGAAGAAGAAGAAGAAGAAGAAGAAGAATCCAAATAAGAATAAGAAGAATACGAATAATAATAATAGCAATAATAATAATAACAACAACAACAATAATAATAGTAATAATATTATAATAATAATAATGTTGATGATTATGATGATGATAATGAGGAGGAGGAAGATGATGATGATAATAATGAAAAAGCAAAAAATCTACGACAAATGAGTAGTGAACGCTTTTTCTGCTTTCGGATGATGTTACATAATCGATTTAGGAACAATGCGCTCCGCCTCTGAATGTTAGAAAGAAACCAGATGTATGTACAGGCCAAGTTCATTATATACAGAGGTAATCAAGTATTGCGGTAGAAGAGCTTTTTCTACAAACTGGGAATTCTACCAGATGGGAAGACACCATTGCTTCAGTCAGTTGTTACACCATGGGGACACTTCGTAGCTTGTACTTTTGTGTTGTCGTTATTGTGTTAATTTCGTTAGCTTATTTTCTGTTCATGTTAAATATTGATAATATACGTAAACGGTATTTTTTTCGGGACAAATCACGAGTAAGGTAGGTGTTAAACTATTACCCGCATAACTCATTATAAAATATGAAAAGGAAGCTTGACACACTCTTTATTTCATAGCGCCCAAAGATTCTCAAATCATGAAAAAGGGATTAACAACTTAATACGTATTCCAGTATATAAAAATAAAATTTTAAATAATAATAATAATAATAATAATAATAATAATAATAATAATAATAATAATAATAATAATAATAATAATAATAATAATAATAATAATAATAATAACAATAATAATAATAATAATGATAATAATAATGAAATTTAAAAAGGAAATCTTACGCTTATCAAATACCTTGAAGTGAGACGAAGAAAATCTAAATGTATATTCTACATACTGAATAGTTAGAACTTCATTTGTTGCTTTTCTCTCAAGTTACAATTAATATTCTGTGTCTGTGTGTGTGTTTAGTTTAAGATAGTATCTGTTAAACAACGAATAATATTTAAAAAAAATATATATGTTAAACACTAAAGTATTAATGGAAGGAAAAAAGACACTTTCAAAAAAGAAAAACAAAAACAAAAAACATTTTATGGAGAACAAAATCCTTTTCATCAGAGCTATATTATAATAAGATATATTACGTTTCATTTATGTTTCAGTTTTCTCTTCAGTACTTAATATTAAGCTCTTCAATTCATTTATGATAATAAATTTTCGATAATTCCATGGTTGTCTGCCGGAGAACAGTTCAGACGGACATTCGAATGGACATTTGAACGGACATCGCTGGTTCTGTATCGGTTTTTTGCAACGATTCTGGCTGGTATACTCATTTAAATATAATACTGGCTTTACATTCATTTAGCAAAATTCTGCGATAAAAAAAAAGAAAGAAAAAAAAAAGAAAGAAAGAAAAAAGAAAACCCGTTGTAGACGGAGAACCAGACTTGTTCATCACAATGTCCTTCTAAGCTGTTTTACGCCAAAGAATAAAAGGGCTACTAGACCTAGACCTAAACCAATGACATAATTAAGTGATTAACTTTTATAAATTGCTTTCTTTAAAAACAACTTGTAGCAGTTCTGAATCACTTCAGCAATTCTTTCGTAGATTATGATTCAGTGTGAAGTTATTTATTTATTAATTTGTTTGATTTCTTGTTTGTTGTCTTATTTATTTATTTATTTATTTATTTATTTATTTATTTATTTATTTATTTTTAGTACGATGTTCAATAGATCACGTTTAGGTAGTTCTTTTCATAAATGGATTGTCATCACAACAATTTATGAGCCCAAAGATGACGTCAGATTTATAGCGAAAATACCCGGATGGAAAGTTGTCGTTATTGGAGATAAAGAAACGCCCGCAGATTGGAGGTTTGATAAACTGACTTCTGTTTTCTTCTAACTTATTTATTTACTTTTGTACTTTATATCAAATTAACAAACCTATGTACATTTTCTATAAACCGACTACTTCTGCTATTCCTATTTCAACTTCTACTACCACAACAACTACTACCACTACAATAACGACGACAGCTACTATAACTTCCACTGTTATTTCTACTACTACTACTGCTACTGCTACTACTACTTCCACCACTAAAATTACTCCTATATCACTACTACTACTACGTCTTCTAATAATAATCTTGCAGCTGCTACTTTACATTTAATTAATGCTGCTGTCACTGGCAGGGTTTATTTCTATAAAATATTACGAAAAAATAACAAAATTTTATAATTAATCTTTTCATTCTTCTGCCAAATTATGTTCATTTGCTGTAATATCTTTAGTTATCCCGGATGTATCTATCTTGATATCAAAACTCAACAACAGCTTGGATTCGAAAGCGTCGCTCTTCTTCCCACCGGAAGTTACGCACGGAAAAACGTCGGGTATCTTTACGCCATTTCCAGAGGAGCCAAATTCATTTATGAAACCGATGACGACAACAGACCAAACGATCTTTTACAAAACTTCATACTACAGCCCAGAACGTCTGGTGTCATGTTTGCTGGCGAACACCTCTTCAATCCTTACCGCCATTTTGGACAGCCCACGCTATGGCCAAGAGGATATCCTCTGAATGCCGTTGGCGACAACGTGTCCAGCAACTACTTCCTCGACACGTGGAAAACACCTTCCATACAACAAGGACTTGTCAATGGTGATCCAGATATGGACGCTGTTTTTAGACTCACACGGAAAAAATCATCTTCAAGATTGAACGTAACTTTCGATAATCGTGCACCATCTGTGTTCGTACCACCTGGAGTTTTCTCCCCTTTCAATTCGCAGAACACTTTATTTCTGTACGACGCATTGTGGGCGTTGCTATTGCCCACGTCTGTAACCATAAGAGTGTGCGACATCTGGCGGGGATACTGGGCACAACGTCTTCTCTGGGAAATGGGATCGACTCTTGGATTCTTTCCGCCGAACGCTTTTCAGAAAAGAAATTCTCATTCGTATCTGAAAGACGCCGTGCAAGAGAAAGATCTTTACTTCGAAACAAACAGACTTTTGTCTTTCCTCGCTGGCTGGATCTGTGAGTCAAAACTGAGTTTCTTTTCTTGTGTAGAAAGACTCAGTCGAAACATGGCCGCAGAGAATTTCTGGAAGGTAGAAGACGCAAGATTAACCGAAGCATGGCTCAGAGATTTGAGGAAGGCTGGTTATGTCGAACCAAAGCGTGTACAGTCGAGAGATAAAAATGGACGCTTTGTTTTTCCAAAAGGCTTCAGTGATACGCAGACGACTTTAGAATTCAGACCTGATGAAAAGCAACTTCCTCTTCCGCAGACGTCAACTTTCAAACAATCCACAAAACTGAACCATGTTGAATCGGTGTCTGCTGTTTGTCCAAACGTAACGTTAAATCTACCCCCGTACGTGTTACAGCAGGCCACACCCATTTACTCGAACATCCTCTTGATAATAGTGTTCAACTTTCCTCATTACGAAAACGTCCGATTACTGGAGGTGATTTATAACCTGCATTTTCCACAAAGACTCTACTGTGGACCTGACGTGAAACGTTTTAGACAAACCACCGAGCGACAAGTCACGTTTATAGAAGTGAATATAAACAGAGGTTTCGTCGGCTACGAATGCATGCTTAGAGCCATGCAAATGAACTACAACGTGGACGGCTTTCTCCACGTCGCTGACGACACTCTGCTGAACGTATGGAACCTGAAATCACTTCAAACCGATCGTGTTTGGTACGGTGACTCTGCGAATGTGTTGAGAATAAAAAAAAAACGATCGAGGTGGCCATGGGTGAACAGACCTATAGGCAGACGTGCCTACGTGTCCTCGCTTCAAGAGATTAGACATTCAAACAAGTCAGTGTACGCGGACTTCAAACGAGTTCTGAGAAAGAACACGCATTTCGCAGACGGGTTCTATCACCAGTCGTCAGACATAGTGTACATTCCTCTACGTTTGAAAGAGAAGTTTATATTTATCAATCGAATATTTCTGAAACACAAACTCTTCTTGGAAATTGCTTTTGCGACTTTCGTTGGTGGAGTCGAGCATCTTAACAACGTCACGTATCTAAAAGGAAGATATCTTTGGTACGACGGATCAAGAAACCACATAGAAAAGTATTTTAACAAAGATGCGCATTTCCTGCACCCTGTCAAACTGCTGCGTGAGTTCAGCAACGCTAAAGGAAAGAAGTTTTATTGTGAAACGTATCTTCCACTGACCCTGCCTGGTGTAACAGTGTAACAGTGTAACAGCGTAACAGTGTAACAGTGTAACAGCGTAACAGTGTAACAGTGTAACAGCGTAACAGTGTAAACTATGTCCAGTCCGTCAGACTTCGTTTGTTGATTTAAGTTGTTTTGTTCTGGCGACGTTCTTAACATGCAGAGAGTGTGACGAAATGGAAGAAAAAAAAAAAAAACTTACATAGAATTGTTTCATTCAAAATAACTGACTTCGTGTCTACTTCCTTTTTGTATAAAAATGGAAGAAAAAGCACAAGATCGTAATTTATTTGTTTTATTAAATTATTGTACACAAAACAAAATTTCTTCTTTTTCCGCTTAAAATAAAAAGCACAAGATCGTGTTATTATTATTGTTATTTTTAATATAAATTATTAAAGGATATAAAAGTGTAATTTTTAAAATA
The DNA here is from genome assembly GCA_012295275.1 of Chrysomallon squamiferum. NCBI lineage: Eukaryota > Metazoa > Mollusca > Gastropoda > Neomphalida > Peltospiridae > Chrysomallon > Chrysomallon squamiferum. Next base: position 4,848,151 of record CM022667.1, read on the forward strand.
AATTCTATTTAATAAAGAATTTAATAATAATAAAACTAATAAATGAGCATAAGCATAAACTATTTTCATGAGTATCAAAATTTTATTTATAATTTAGAGACTATTAATTAAAGCGGGTTTTAAATGTATTTTAAATCCTTTATATATATATATATATATATATATGTTTAATAATTAAATTAAAAGTGGACTGATTTAATATTTACATTACACGTGATTTGTTCTGTACTAAGTACCGTTTACGTACATTAACATGATCAGAAAATACGTTAACGAAATTAACACCATAACGACCACAAAATAATGCAGCTAGGAAATGTCGTCTTGGTGTAATAACTTTCTGTGAAGATTTTTCTGTTAACTTTTAACACTAGAACAGCTGTCGATGACATATTAAAACCACATAAAAAGTTTCACCGCATGGGAGTAATCCCGGTAATCAAAACACTACAGTATGGTTAAATAATTATAATAATAATAATAATTATAATAATAATAATAATAATAATAATAATAATAATAATAATAATAATAATAATAAAAAAATAAAAAAAATTACTACGATTTACTCGTTTTAACGTTGCTAATATTAATCGAATATTATTCTCTAAGTGAACAACCTTAATTTTAATTTTCATTTGCTTTCTCTTGATTTAATATTTACTTGCTTAGCAATAAATTATTGTTCAGTGTTTCATTCCAGAGTGCCCATTCATTAAGGCCGCTCTAGGTGTGACCAAACGATATTTTAAATTTAACACCTTGCTGTAACTAACGGTTACGGTCAGGTTAGGATGCAGGTTGAATACATATTCGCCAAGACACAGAATTATATGAATCTGTTGAAATCCTATTTGGTCCAATAAGATTGTAAATTAAACAGATACTGAGGATAAATTTAAAATGAAAGAGGAAGAAAAAAATTATATTCTCTCTTGGGTTAATGTTTTCTCTTGTAATGAAGTAAAATATTTCTGAATAACGATGCAGTAAACTTCTTTCAAGACGTTTGATTATCTTCACAGTGGTGTGCAAAATAATCTTGAAATGACGGTTTTCATATATTTATTTATTTATTTATTTATTTATTTTATTATTATTTTTTCCCTGTGGTCTACTATACAACTTGAGCGAGATATTTAAACCACAGTTTTAAAAGGTTTCTGTTTACAACTGATCACACACAGAAAAGCCGAGTTAGGATGTTGTATACGTTGATGACATGTATATACGTCACTAAGCAACGTTCTGCTTGTAAGAAGAATTACGTCATATATTTCTGTTTTATGTGAGGTGCACCAGTTATCTTTGACATTCCATCACAACTTGTAAACATCAAATGCAACAAAACATTTAATATTGTGATCGTTAATTAAAAGACTAGCTCATGTGTATAATTTACGTATGTCATACAACATATTAACAAATATAGAAATAAAAGAAAACAAAATTATCTGAAGGCTGCTTTTATATGTATTATTAATTATTAGTTTTAATTATTACAGGAATATTCATTAACAGAAGCTAATTATTTAATCACTTTTGTGAAATACTCAATTCAGAACATCTCTTATTATCTTGTATTCATTACACTTTCAAGCTACATCGTAACAAAGCAAAGACTACGTTCTTTTCAACAAGAAGAAAATTATAATTTGAGCAAACAAAGATTTGTTAATTATTGCATGATTAAGTTTATAATTAGTAATTAACTTGTTCTGGGTTATATACGTAAGGATAATTATAATTGTTTTCATCAACAAATTCTTGGATATATGTTATTACAGTTCTCAGTTAAAAGCGGAAACAGGGTCATAGTCGCCATTAGAGAAAGACATCACGTGATCATCGACTGGTAATTATTCTTTAGGCGTCTGCGGAACAAGACGATATCCCTTCCCTTTGTTTCGTTTCCAGGCAACGACGGCTACCATAGCAACGACGCAAGCAACCGCAGCCACACACGTACTGACGACAACAGCAGCGGGCGAATTCGAAGAGTCTGCGAAAAAACAAAATAATAATAAAATAAAATAAATAAATAAATAAATAATATAACAACTATTGAAACATCTTACCTGTTACTGCTACTATTGCTACTGCATGATATTTACTATCGCTGTATTTTCTCAAAACTCTGCTTCACTTGAGGCAGTTATGAACAGACACTGACTAACGCAACGATGTTTTATTTGTGAACTGTGACATTACCTTGTTCCTTCATCACGACGAACGGACCGGTAGAAATGAGGTGAGACGAGTGTCGTTGTGCAAGTCCACGACGACGTCGACGTGTCACGTGACACGACGGTGCACACTGCGACGGACGACACACGGACACTTGACAGTGGACGTAAACCAGCTGAGGCGAAGAAACAGGAGACGTTGACGTGAACTTGAACACGTTGAAACTCCAGCGAAACTCTGACAACGATTTTGATTGGTGAACTCGAACTTCCGGTTCAGTAGCACACCTGTTTAGAAAGACGAAGGTGTAGACGTTAAAACTTTAGACCACAAGTTTAAGGAAAAGATTAGAAAAAAAACGAAGACCACAATTACGATTGTATATTTTTCTATGAGGAAGTGGAAGAAAGTACGCCTGACAAAAACGTGACCTTTGACCTATCAGCGCGTATAAAAAAAAAAATCATATGTCAAAGATCCTTACCCATTTTTGATCAGTTGCCGAAACACAGGATAGTTCGGTGACGGCATAGGCGTTGCTATGCAACCGTCGACGAAAATTCCGAGATTTGTCAAAGACGAACGACCTAGTGAAAGAGCTACGTGTAGCTGGTCGTTCAGTGGAATTTTCGCCGGCAAGCTGTCGCTGGCTATTTCAGTCACGTACTCGTTGTCTTTAAACTGTCTGAGTTCAAAGTCCAAACGTCCGAAGCCTCTCTCGAAGATTCTCAGTGTGTGGTGCAGGGGAAGATACTCCAGGCTGACGTCTGCGCGTCTTGGATACTCACACTGCAGTGGTATGAACGCCTCGCCGTTATCACCAAACGTGACGTCAGATGGAAACAGTGCGTTAGTGACATGGGCAGACAACTCGTTTCTGAAAATGATGGAATCCTTCGAAATCTCCACAGTAGTCCCGCACTGATCGAGACCTATGTCGATCACGTGATGGGTGCCGTTGAATCTGACAAGGCATGCCGGGTCTCGCAGTGTCGCGTTGTGTCTCGGGAGCAGTGTTGCTGGGATGGAAATTTCCATTGACGTCGAGGTGCAGACGATATCCGCTCGCTGAACGTAGCCATTATTGGTCGTTGTGTTTGCTAGTTTGTCAGTAGCTAAATAATGATGTGTAAATTAAGAATTAATAAAATATATACTAATAAAAAGAAATTTTAAATTATCAGAACATCCTGGCGACTTCATCTTTGTTTTTGAAACCTGAAACTGGAAACAAATATGTATTTAATTAATATAGTGTCCGGATGATTTCCTGTTTTGTTCGACGCTTTCCGCTTATACTCGGCTCTTGTCGCTGATGTTCGGCAGATTGCGGTCATTTCCGTCGTATTGGGGTGCTCAATATTGAATGATGATGACAATGGTTGAAGCGAAGCAGACAGAGTTTTTGACACACAAATACTTACCACAGGATACTTACGGTACTGAAGTCTGAATATATTGAACGGTTTCTTTATAATACGTTGTTACCATAAATAATTTGTTTTCAGGCGGTGTAAAACCAATTAATGCCCCATGAAAAGAATTCATCTTCTAGGCGATAAAGTTTGATAGCTCGCTGTAACTTGACAGTAGGATGTTCCCTTTTCTGATAATAAAATAAAATAAAATAAAATAAAATAAATAAATAAATATTTAAATAAATAAATAAATATGAAGGTTTATGTTATTGAATTTAGTGTATAAATAAAGTTAAATAAAAACAAAAACAGCATGACAGTATGATGTAGAGATAAAGAAGGCAATAGAGTGAGGCTCACAGTTATGAGAGAGAAAAATATTCATTTTTTTTCTTATCATTTATATTATCATTATATAAAAATATAATAATACAAAACACTTTTGATCTTGTTTGTGAACTCAATTTAGTTTATCGTAAACTAGCGATATCAAAGTACTTTACTGTCTAAATGTACCAAAATAATCTTACTCTGTGTTAACACGTGACAAAACAGTTTTCCATACCACGTGATATCCGGCTGTCTTCTAATTCGACCATGTGTTGTAACTAAAAATAAAAATATTTTAAAACTCTCCATAAAACAATGAAAAAGAGAATAAATGAACCTCTTCTAAACTGGAATGATTCCGAAATTACTTTGACGATCTTTGGTAGTCTGAAAATATCAGATTAATGTTCTTTTTCTTCTTCTTCTTCTATCTATATTTGTGTATTTCTGGTTCCTAATCTGACTCTTTCTCTGTCTGCCCGCCTTCCTGCTAAAATTCTTGTTGTGTTTAACTAAAAATGTGCATCTGGCTGTTTCTCTCTATGTTCCTATTTGTCTACCTCTTTGTTTGTGTGTATATTTGTCTGTTTTCTGTTTATCCTTCTCTGTATATGAAACGTTAATATCATTACGTTGAAATTCAGTATTAATTTGAAGACGTTTGCTTTGAATTGTAGTCATCATCTTTAGAGCAAACACACAAACAAATAAACAAACAACCAAATAAACAAATAAACAAACAAAATAAATAAACAACCAAACAAATAAACAAACAGTCAAACAAAATAAATAAATAAATAAATAAATAAACAAACAAATAAATACAATTTAATTTTGAATATGTTTTAGAAGTGACTTTTACACGGTAAAACTGGCTGATAAATCCAAAGTAACAAAATGATTTACTTACCGGCTGCTTGTAACTTGTTGTGTGCACGAAGTCGGAAAGTCAAAATGAAGCGAAGGAAACACGAAGCAACTTGTGAACAGATCCCCGAGTACTCTTATCAGCACTCAGGAAGTGTCATCAGGGCGGTACCGTCGTGCAGGAAAGGGGAGGTAACTAGGAAGTAAAGCGGTAAGAAGCAAAGAAGTTAAATACTCTTATTTTTAAAAAAACTCTCCTGTGTTGGCGTGACCTGTTTACTTCATTGCTTCACTTCCGCTGTTTATTTCAGTTCTGTAAAGTGGGTATGGGGTTGTAGTCTGCTGGTTAGAGCGCTCGTCTAGTTGACGATTCTGAAAGGATTTCTCTTGTTTATTATCCCGAGTAGCCTCTAGTGCAGAACAAGTCAGACAGTTTGATGTATATCGTTGGCTCTGCGCCAAAGACAGATTTATATCGTATGTGTGGCAATGAGTACGGCATTATGTTAATTCAACTTTAGTAATTTTGGCATAACATTCATTTAGATTGGTCGTTTTCTTGTTTGCTGGTACCATAAATATTACCATTTAGTCGTACAAACAGACATTGCAAGAAGAAATCGAAGAGCCCGATCATAAAATCACAGACTCGGAAATCTTCGGACATGTTTGAATCGACCTTAATCGTGACGTAGAGGTCAGCTGATTAGCACGTGACAGCTTTTAAGAACAAAATGCTTAACACAGCTTTTACAAAATACAATTAGTCTAAATGTTATTAAAATATTAATTAAACTTTCTTAATCAGATTTCTTTTGCTGAATCAAAATTCAGTTAATGGTAAGTCAAAGTTTTAGACTGCACGGTAGGTGGAGTTAAAACAATCAAAAAGTCAACAATATTAAAAAAAGATCTAAAACAAGTTTGGATAGCATGGCGGTTCTTTCGACTGTGCGATTTGTATAGTTTTTCAACATTTATCTCCCTTTACAACTTCCATACTACTTTTACAAAATTCACCCATACATCCACCTACCCATCAATACGTACACACACACACACACACACACACACACACACACACACAAACACACACACGCGCACGCCAACACACGCAATCACTTTATTATAACTATCTTAAAAAAAAAAAAAAAAAAAACAGTTAATATTTATGATATTACGACATAAAAAATATTTCAAATTTTCCCCTGTTGGAACTGCCTGTGAAAATGTGATCATTTTTTCAAACGTGCAGAGATAACCTATGCAAACAAAGTTCTGATAACATTGTTTTTTACTGCATATCACACTAGCTTAGATTTTTACCTTAGGACAATAAAGCAGAAAAAAAAAAAAAAAAAAAAAAAAAAAAAAAAAGAAATGAAAATTTAATCTGGTAATATTTAAACTTTAATAAATAATAATAATAATAATAATAATAATAATAATAATAATAATAATATATCATTACTATTATTTAGTACAGTACTGAAATAAACTTAAATAAGATGATTATATTATAAATAGTTTATTACGTGAGTGGATATCAGTAAATAAGCTAAACAACCTTGTTCGTGTATCATCTGTATGTTATTTAGTACAAAAACTGAAGTGTCAGTGTGTTAGATTACAAACAACCTATTACTCGTCTGCATAATCTGCCTGTAAATAAAGGTATTACGTAAATTACACATGATGTAAATAATTTTTTGTGTGTGTGGATTATAAAAAGTTAGGTGACGTTATTTGAGATTGGTGTGTATCTGTTGGTTCACGCATTCTTCTCTAAGTCTGTGCTCAGAGTTAGTTACAGGGTGAAGTGTTTCCATTATAGATTTCATTATTATTATTATCATTATCATTATTATTATTATTATTTATTTATTTATTTATTTATTTTTAATGTGAGGGGGTTATACACATGGTGATTAAAACCTACGGTTAGTCACAACATCAGCAAGTATTTCATATGCATCTAATATAGATAGTCTCCGCAGCCATATTTATACCTACCTATATATATATATATATATATACCCATACATACATACATAACGCATTATATACATACATACATACATTATATACATAAATACATACATTATATACATGAATGCATACATAATATATATATATATACATACACATTACATTCAAATATATATATATATATATGCATATATACACATGTACGTGTTGTGTGTGCGTGTGTATATCTCTGTGCATGCATGCCTGATGTGTATGTGTGTGTTGGTTCTGTAAATCTTGAAAATGATTCCAATGACAAAGAAGGTCAGAGGTCAGAGGTCAGAGGTCAAAAGCTTTCCTCCTGTTGACATCACAGTTTCACGTCTGATTTATCTGAATGTTCAATACACTCGCTGTGGTGTCTTGTATTTTTTATTGTTCTTTTTTTCTTTTTTTTTTTTTCTTTTTTTTGTATATTTGCTGGCTTTTTCTCGATTTTTTTTTTTTTTTTTTTTTTTTATTTGTGTATATATATATGTGTGTATATATATATATATATTATATATATATATATACTCGTTAGACTGATATACGACTTCTTAAAATATTAGAAATATTTATCGTTAATTAACACTTTCTCAGCCACAAAGGAAGGAAAATAAAGGATTAGGTAAAGTCATCAAGTTTATCACATTTTTACAGGTTAATGTTGTTAGTTATTATCATCATCATCATCATCATAATCAACCAAAGTCAAAAATAACAATCGTTCATTATTTCAACATAATTAAAGATACTCTCATCTATACATTTACTGAAAACTGAGATGAGTGTGTGTGCGTGTGTATGTGTGTTTGCGTGTGAGTGCGTGCGTAGCTGTATGTATGTGTATATGTGTAACATATGTACATATATATATATATATATATATATCAGATGGACAAAAGCAATATAATGCTTGCTGTATACTCAATAAAACTATTTATACAGAAATACACAGATAGATATACACGATCGATGTGCAATGGTATAAAAATGAAACATAAACAAAATCCGCACCTCTGAAAGCGACAGGTGTTTCGATAATTGAGAAAGATTAACTGTGAAGCAAATTGTTTGACTGAGGAGACACCAAACACTTGTCACATGTTTTACACACGCACACACACACAAATTTTATTTCATTTCATTTTCTTTCTTTCTTTCTCTCTTTTATTTCCTTTTCTTTTACTCCTTTATTTCTTTATATGTGTGTGTTGGTTGTGTTAGCACTGTCATTATAAATGATTTCTTCTTCTTTCTGATATATCTGTTCTGTTTTTTTTTTTTTTTTTTTTCCTTCTTTAAAAAAAATAAAAATGATATTAAAATAGAAGTTTCTGAATTCTCTCTCTCTCTCTCTCTCTCTCTCTCTCTCTCTCTCTCTCTCTCTCTCTCTCTCTCTCTCTCTCTCTCTCTCTGTCTCTCTCTCCATATATATATATATATATATATTTATTTATAGTTAAGATGTTAAAACAACGAATAATATCGGTTCTCTCTCTCTGCTCTTTATAATTTAATCTTCACCGATTCCAAATCTTTGGGTTTAAAACTACTGAACTGAAGCAGTAACAAAAACAGCAAAGAAGAAGATACACGTGTGCACTATTTCATAAACAGTGAACAGTATTCTTATCAGTAAATCAGAGACAAAAGAGACAGATTGGAGGCTTCCATCCTCGTCTGCTTTGTTATTCGCACTTACTTCATGCGGCGAAAATCTGAAACAGTTTTAATATAGCTACACGGACCTGAAAAAATAAATAAATATATAAATAAATTAAATTCATTGCTTCAGTCAGTTGTTACACCATGGGGACAGTTCGTATCTTGTACTTTTGTGTTGTCGTTATTGTGTTAATTTCGATAGCTTATTTTCTGTTCATGTTAAATATTGATAATATACGTAAACGGTATTTTTTTCGGGACAAATCACGAGTAAGGTAGGTGTTAAACTATTACCCGCATAACTCATTATAAAATATGAAAAGGAAACTTGACACACACTTTATTTCATAGCGCCCAAAGATTCTCAAATCATGAAAAAGGGATTAACAAATTAATACGTATTCCGGTGAAATAAATAAAATTTTAAATAATAATAATAATAATAACAATAATAATAACAATAATAATAATAATAATAATAATAATAATAATAATAATAATAATAATGAAATTTAGAAAATCTTATGCTTATCAAATACCTTGAAGTGAGAGGAAGAAAATCTAAATGTATATTCTAAATATTGAATAGTTAGAACTTCATTTGTTGTTTTTCTCTCCAGTTATAATTAATATCTGTGTCTGTGTATGTGTGTGTGTTTGTGTGTGCATGTGTCTGTGTGTGTTTAGTTTAAGATATTATCTGTTAAACAACGAATAATATTTTAAAAAAATATATATATGTTAAACAATAAAGTATTAATTGAATGAAAAAAGACACTTTCAAAAAAAAAAAATAATAATAAATAAAAAAAGGTTTTGTGGAAAACAAAATCCTTTTCTTCAGAGCTCTATTATAATAAGATATATTACGTTTTATTTATGTTTCAGTTTTCTCTTCAGTACTTATTATTAAGCGCTTCATCATCATTTTCAAACTCTACATAAATGTACGATAGTACCTGGTTGTCTGCCGGAGAACGGTTCAGACGGACATTTGAACGGACATCGCTGGTTCTATATCGGTTTTTGGCAACGATTCTGGCTGGTATGCTCATTTAACTATAATACTGGCTTTACATTCATTTGGCAAAGATCAGCGATAAAAAAAAAAAAAAAAAAAAAAAAAGAAAACCCGATGTAGACAGAGAACCAGACTTGTTCATCACAATGTCCTTCTAAGCTGTTTTACGCCAAAGAATACAAGAGCTACTAGACCTAGACCTAAACCAATGACATAATTAAGTGATTAACTTTTATAAATTGCTTTCTTTAAAAACAACTTGTAGCAGTTCTGAATCACTTTAGCAATTCTTTCGTAGATTATGATTCAGTGTGAAGTTATTTATTTATTAATTGTTTGTTTTCTTGTTTGTTGTTTTATTTATTTATTTATTTATTTTTAGTAGGACGTTCAATAGATCACGTTTAGGTAGTTCCTTTCATAAATGGATTGTCATCACAACACTTTATGAGCCAACAGATGACGTCAGATTTATAGCGAAAATACCCGGATGGAAAGTTGTCGTTATTGGAGATAAAGAAACGCCCGCAGATTGGAGGTTTGATAAACTGACTTCTGTTTTCTTCTAACTTATTTATTTACTTTTGTACTTTATATCAAATTAACAAACTTATGTACATTTTCTATAAACCGACTACTTCTGCTGTTCCTATTTCAACTTCTACTACCACAACAACTACTACCACTACAATAACGACGACTCCTACTGTTACTTCCAATGTTATTTCTACTACTACTAGGGTTATTACTACTACTACGACTGCTACTGCTGCTACTGCTGCTACTACTTCCACCACTAACATTACTGCTATATCACTACTACTACTACGTCTTCTAATAACAGTCCTGCAGCTGCTACTTTACATTTAATTAATGCTGCTGTCACTGGCAGGGTTTAGTTCTATAAAATATTATTAAAATAACACAAAAATTTATAATTAATATTTTCATTCTTCTGCCAAATTTATGTTTATGTTCATTTGCTGTAATCTCTTTAGTTATCCCGGATGTGTCTATCTTGATATCAAAACTCAACAACAGCTTGGATTCGAAAGCGTCGCTCTTCTTCCCACCGGAAGTTACGCACGGAAAAACGTCGGGTATCTTTACGCCATTTCCAGAGGAGCCAAATTCATTTATGAAACCGATGACGACAACAGACCAAACGATCTTTTACAAAACTTCATACTACAGCCCAGAACGTCTGGTGTCATGTTTGCTGGCGAACACCTCTTCAATCCGTACCGCCATTTTGGACAGCCCACGCTATGGCCAAGAGGATATCCTCTGAATGCCGTTGGCGACAACGTGTCCAGCAACTACTTCCTCGACACGTGGAAAACACCTTCCATACAACAAGGACTTGTCAATGGTGATCCAGATATGGACGCTGTTTTTAGACTCACACGGAAAAAATCATCGTCAAGACTCAACGTAACTTTCGATAATCGTGCACCATCTGTGTTCGTACCAACTGGAGTTTTCTCCCCTTTCAATTCCCAGAACACTTTATTTCTGTACGACGCATTGTGGGCGTTGCTATTGCCCACGTCTGTAAACATGAGAGTGTGCGACATCTGGCGGGGATACTGGGCACAACGTCTCCTCTGGGAAATGGGATCGACTCTTGGATTCTTTCCGCCGAACACTTTTCAGAAAAGAAATTTTCATTTGTATCTGAAAGACGCCGTGCAAGAGAAAGATCTTTACTTCGAAACAAACAGACTTTTGTCATTCCTCACTGGATGGACCTGTGAGTCAAAACTGAGTTTCTTTTCTTGTGTAGAAAGACTCAGTCGAGACATGGCCGCAGAGAATTTCTGGAAGGTAGAAGACGCGAGATTAACCGAAGCATGGCTCAGAGATTTGAGGAAGGCTGGTTATGTCGAACCAAAGCGTGTACAGTCGAGAGATAAAAATGGACGCTTTGTTTTTCCAAAAGGCTTCAGTGATACGCAGACGACTTTAGAATTCAGACCTGATGAAAAGCAACTTCCTCTTCCGCAGACGTCAACTTTCAAACAATCCACAAAACTGAACCATGTTGAATCGGTGTCTGCTGCTTGTCCAGACGTAACGTTAAATCTACCCCCGTACGTGTTACAGCAGGCCACACCCATTTACTCGAACATCCTCTTGATAATAGTGTTCAACTTTCCTCATTACGAAAACGTCCGATTACTTGAGGTGATTTATAACCTGCATTTTCCACAAAGACTCTACTGTGGACCTGACGTGAAACGTTTTAGACAAACCACCGAGCGACAAGTCACGTTTATAGAAGTGAATATAAACAGAGGTTTCGTCGGCTACGAATGCATGCTTAGAGCCATGCAAATGAACTTCAACGTGGACGGCTTTCTCCACGTCGCTGACGACACTCTGCTGAACGTATGGAACCTGAAATCACTTCAAACCGATCGTGTTTGGTACGCTGCTCCCATGAGACTGCTGAGAGTGAAAAAGGAGAAAACACGCTGGATGTGGGTGTGGCAGCCGATAGGCAGAGCGGCCTACGTGTCTGCTCTTGCTGAGATGAGGACGTTAGATGAGTCTATGTACGCAGAGTTTGTTCAGATTCTCAGAGCCAACACGCGTGTTCAAGACGGATTCTACCACGAACTGTCAGACATAGTGTACATTCCTCTGCGTCTGAGAGAGAAGTTTATATTCATCAATCGAATATTTCTGAAACACAAACTCTTCTTGGAAATTGCTTTCGCGACTTTCATTGGTGGAGTCGAGCATCTTAGCAATATTACGTTTCTGAAAGGAACATATCTTTGGGGTGAGCCTAGAAATCACGTAGAAAAGTTTTTAACAAAGATGCTCATTTCCTGCACCCTTCTAAACTGCTGCGTGAATTCAGCAACGCTAAAGGAAAGAAGTTTTATTGTGAAACGTATCTTCCACTGACCCTGCCTGGTGTAACAGTGTAACAGTGTAGCAGTGTAACAGTGTAACAGCGTAACAGTGTAAACTATGTCCAGTCCGTCAGACTTCGTTTGTTGATTTAATTTTTGTTTTGTTCTGGTGACGTTCTTAACATGCAGAGAGTGTGACGAAATGGAAGAAAAAAAAAACTTACATAGAATTCTTTCATTCAAAATAACTGACTTCGTGTCTACTTCCTTTTGTGTATAAAAGTATAAATTTGTATACAAAATACATGCATGTGTGCTAAGACCCGTAATTTATTTGTTTTTATTAAATTATTACACAAAACAAAGTTTCTTCTTTTTCCGCTTAAAATAAAAAGCACAAGATCGTGTTATTATTATTGTTATTTTTAATATAAATTATTAAAGGATATAAAAGTGTAATTTTTAAAATAAATTTTATTTAATAAAGAATTTAATAATAATAAAACTAATAAATGAGCATAAGCATAAACTATTTACATGAGTATCAAAAATTTATTTATAATTTAGACACTATTAATTAAAGCGGTTTTTAAATGTATTTTAAATCATATATATATATATATATATATATATATATATATATGTTTAATAATTAAATTAAAAGTGGACTGATTTAATATTTACATTACACGTGATTTGTTCTGTACTAAGTACCGTTTACGTACATTAACATGATCCGAAAATACGTTAACGAAATTAACACCATAACGACAACATAAAAATACAAGCTACGAATTGTTAAATTTTAACACGAGAACAGCTGTCGATGACATATTAAAACCACATAAAAACTTTCACTGCATGGTAGTAATCCCGGTAATCAAAACACTACAGTATGGATAAATAATCAGAAAAAATAAAAAAATAAAAAAATAATAATAATAATAAAAAAATAAATAAATAAAATTACTACGATTTACTCGTTTTAACATCGCCATACTAAAATGATTAATTAGCTAACATTGATTGAATATTATAATCTAAGTGAACAACCTTAATTTTCATTTTCATTTGCTTTCTCTTGATTTAATATTTACTTGCTTAGCAATAAATTATTGTTCAGTGTTTTATTCCAGTGTACCCATTCATTAAGGCCGCTCTAGGTGTGGCCAAACGATATTTCCTGTTAACATTCCTTGAGGGTGCAGCATTGACAAATAAACACAACAATAATCACACACGCACGTACTCACAATAATCCAGGGAAATAAATAAAAAAAAAAAAAAAAAAAAAAAAATGAAACCGTGTGACGGTTGTAATTAATACAAGAAATCATTTTCAGTATCAAGACGTCTTTCAACAGACCTAACACACATACACACCGACTAACATACACACATAAACGCCACACACACACACACGCACGCACGCACGCACGCAAACACACACACACACACACACTGTCGATATACATCTGTTCACAAAAATTAAATATTTGAGTGATTATTTCAAGTAATTTGTCGACTTGATAGATGAACATATCATTAATTATGTTGAAATATTTTATTATTTTACATTAAATGATCAGAGAGAGAGAGAGAGAGAGAGAGAGAGAGAGAGAGAGAGAGAGAGAGAGAGAGAGAGAGAGAGAGAGAGAGAGAGAGACGTTTAAAACGTAGCACATGACACAAAATACAGAAGCTGTGTTTAGGGTGTAATTAATCCAGTTAATGAAAAGTAAAACAGTGTGTGACAAATTCCACGTGACCGAACTTCACATTCACTGTTTAATAACAGCTTTTCGTTCAGCGATAACAGCAGATTTGTTAAAGGTAATTACAGTAAAAACAGCGTTCTGGCCGGGATAACACAATTATCTGCAAAAATATCTACAAAATAGCTGAACATCTATCTATCTATCTATCTATCTATCTATCTATCTATCTATCTATCTATCTATCTATATATATGTTACTAATTAATTTTTATTGTGTAATTTACAGTTTCTTTTAACTTAGAATATATAAAAATGAGTATTTGAATGAAAGATATACGTGAACGCGACCACACACAGACACACACACACACACACACACAAGTATAATAAGACAGTGTTTATATAAATATATATATTATCAGTGATCTGTGTGTGTGTTAGACGATCGCGTAGATCTATTGAAATTTGGAAGTCATTTATTTATTTATTTATTTATTTATATGTTTGTGCACATTCCTGTATAAATTTAAATACATGCAAATTCATTTCCAACAACATAAAGTTTTGTCAGTAACTAATCAAATACGTGAAACAGAAGCAGTCACGAAAACACCAAACACTGACCAAGAGGACAGACAACTGCACCATTTCATAAACAGTGAACAATTTTCTTAAAATCAGGCTCCTTTTGTTGTTGTTTTTAACTTTTTTTTTTTTTCTTTTTTTTGCAATATAAGAGATCACAAATAAAAATTAAAATTAACGAATATTACCAACTTAAAAAAATGTTCTTCCTTTCTTTCCAAAAAAAAGTCATCAGTTCTGCTGAGATTTACATCTCTCGGGATAGCTGTTTCAATATGTTACCAGCAGCTGTTCCGATCTTAAAACAAAACAGAAAAATTATTGCCGGAATCAGTTGCTAAACTATGGCGACCTTTCGTAACGTGTATTTTTGTGTTGTCGTTCTTGTCCTTATTTCGTTAGTTTACTTTCAGTTCATGTCAAATATTGATAACATGGGAAAACGATACGTATTTCTTGACAAATCTAATATAAGGTATGTATTAGGTCAGGTATGTATTAGGTCAGGCCTGTATAAATTATTAAAACAGCAGATTTAACATAAATATGACAAATTCTTTTTAATGATAGTGTTCATCCGATAATTTCTTTGAAACTTTTCTAAGTAATCATAATGCGTATCTTTAGCTAATAAGTACTGTTTTAAAAGGAAAATAAATAAATAAATAAATAAATAAATAAATAAAATAAAAAATCCGATATAAACTATATAAAATACCAATGAATTGTTCTTGTTGGTGTCATTATTATTATTATTATTATTATTATTATTATTATTATTATGATTATTATTATTATTATTTATAAAGGACTGACGTTTTGATCAATTTAACTTATTTATTTATTTATTTATTTATTAGAATTTTTAACAGATCACGTTTAGGTAATTCCTTTCCTAACTGGATTGTCATAACAACAATTTCGAAGCCAACAGATGACGTCAAATTTGTTGCGAAAATACCCGGATGGAAAGTTGTCGTTGTTGGTGATACGGCAGCGCCCGCTAATTGGAGGTATGATTCACGCAGTTTACTTTAACAAACTTTTGTATGTTTTCTATTTATTTATTTATTTATTTATTTACTTCATTAAATTAACAGTTATATATGTTTTCTACAAATCGATTATATCACTACTTTTACCGAATCTTTCTATCAAAACATACATTATAATAATAATAACTATTACCACCACCACGACTACTACTACGACTACTACTACTACTTCTATTATAACTATTATTATTGCCACTGCTACTGCTACTAAAAGTAATACATCAATAATAATTATTGTAATAGACACTTCAACAATAACATTACCACTGCTACTACTACTACTACTACTGCTGCTACTACTACTAACACTGACATTACAAATGATAATAATAATAACATCAATAATAACTACTGAAACACATATTACAAGAATAATAACTGTTAACACTACCACTACTACTACTACTATTACTGCCATTGCTACTACTAAAAATAATAACATCATTAATAATTATTTTAACCGACATTGCAACAATAACAGTTAGCAATACTACTACTACTACTAACTCAGCTACTACTACTACCATTGCTACCTTTACTACTACTACTACTAGTATTACCAATAATAATTATAACACAAATAATAACTATTAAAACAGATACTGCAGGCATAACTGTTACCACCACCAGCACCAGTACAACTTACTACTACTAGTGCGACTATTACCACAAATAATAAAACTTCTATCAATAATAACTACAAAAACATATACAACAATAACAACTGTTACCATTACTACTACTACTACTTCAGTTCTGTTCCTATTACGACTATTATTTCTGCAATGATAATAGCAGACATAATAATCGTAATACATTATGGTTATAAAAATAGTTCTATATATATCATTACTGTACATAACACTAGAACAACTGTTTATATGTATTTAATTGTGGCCTAGTAATAATTTTTAAATAATCTTTTTATTTTTATGAACGCTTAATGTGTTTCGTTGCTTTTATTCCGCTTAGCTATGCAAACTGTGTCTATCTTGATATCAAAACTCAACAACAGCTTGGATTCGAAAGCGTCGCTCTTCTTCCCACCGGAAGTTACGCACGGAAAAACGTCGGGTATCTTTACGCCATTTCCAGAGGAGCCAAGTTCATTTATGAAACCGATGACGACAACAGACCAAACGATCTTTTACAAAACTTCATACTACAGCCCAGAACGTCTGGTGTCATGTTTGCTGGCGAACACCTCTTCAATCCTTACCGCCATTTTGGACAGCCCACGCTATGGCCAAGAGGATATCCTCTGAATGCCGTTGGCGACAACGTGTCCAGCAGCTACTTCCTCGACACGTGGAAAACACCTTCCATACAACAAGGACTTGTCAATGGTGATCCAGATATGGACGCTGTTTTTAGACTCACGCGCAAAAAATCATCTTCAAGGCTGAACGTAACTTTCGATAATCGTGCACCATCTGTGTTCGTACCACCTGGAGTTTTCTCCCCTTTCAATTCCCAGAACACTTTATTTCTCTACGATGCTCTGTGGGCGTTGCTATTGCCAACTACTACGACTATGCGAGTGTGCGACATCTGGCGGGGATACTGGGCACAACGTCTCCTCTGGGAAATGGGATCGACTCTTGGATTCTTTCCGCCGAACGCTTTTCAGAAAAGAAATTCTCATTCGTATCTGAAAGACGCCGTGCAAGAGAAAGATCTTTACTTCGAAACAAACAGACTTTTGTCTTTCCTCACTGGATGGACCTGTGAGTCAAAACTGAGTTTCTTTTCTTGTGTAGAAAGACTCAGTCGAGACATGGCCGCAGAGAATTTCTGGAAGGTAGAAGACGCGAGATTAACCGAAGCATGGCTCAGAGACTTGAGGAAGGCTGGTTATGTCGAACCAAAGCGTGTACAGTCGAGAGATAAAAATGGACGCTTTGTTTTTCCAAAAGGCTTCAGTGAAGCGCAGACGACTTTAGAATTCAGACCTGATGAAAAGCAACTTCCTCTTCCGCAGACGTCAACTTTCAAACAGTCCACAAAACTGAACCACGTTGAATCGGTGTCTGCTGCTTGTCCAGACGTAACGTTAAATCTACCCCCGTACGTGTTGCAGCAGGCCACACCCATTTACTCGAACATCCTCTTGATAATAGTGTTCAACTTTCCTCATTACGAAAACGTCCGATTACTGGAGGTCATTTATAACCTGCATTTTCCACAAAGACTCTACTGTGGACCTGACGCGAAACTTTTTAGACAAACCACGGAGCGACAGGTCACGTTTATAGAAGTGAATATAAACAGAGGTTTCGTCGGCTACGAATGCATGCTTAGAGCCATGCAAATGAACTACAACGTGGACGGCTTTCTCTTCATCGCTGACGACACTCTGCTGAACGTATGGAACCTGAAATCACTTCAAACCGATCGTGTTTGGTACGGTGGCTCTGCGAGTGTGTTGAGAATAAACAAAAAACGATCGAGGTGGCCATGGGTGAACAGACCTATAGGCAAACGTGCCTACGTGTCCTCGCTTCAAGAGATTAGACATTCAAACAACTCAGTGTACGCGGACTTCAAACGAGTTCTGAGAAAGAACACGCATTTCGCAGATGGGTTCTACCACCAGCCGTCAGACATAGTGTACATTCCTCTACGTTTGAAAGAGAAGTTTATATTTATCAATCTGATATTTCTGAAACACAAACTCTTCCTGGAAATTGCTTTTGCGACTTTCATTGGCGGAGTCGAGCATCTTAACAACGTCACGTATCTGAAAGGAAGATATCTTTGGTACGACGGATCAAGAAAGCACGTAGAAAAGTATTTTCTCAAAGCTGCACATTTCCTGCACCCTGTCAAGCTGCTACATGAGTTCAGCAAGGCTAAAGGAAAGAAGTTTTATTGTGAGACATATCTTCCACTGACCCTGCCTGGTGTAATTGTGTAGAAGTGTTCATTGTGTAAAGTGTTTTAAGTACATTTGTTTGATTTAATCATTCTTTTTTTTACGTTCTGGTTAATCTGAAGATAAAATGGAATAGATTGGAAATGAAAAAATACGTTAAACATTTTCATTAAAATAACCAGAAACTTGTCAGAAAAATGCTTGTTTGACGTCATGAATCAACATGTTTTTTATGTAAAAATATTTATTTATTTTCGTGTTTTGTTTTGATTAATGACAAGTTAAGTAAAACAACAAAAATATAACACTACTACTAATAATAATTAAATAAATAAATAAATAAATAAATAAAAATAATTAAAGGATGACTAATTTGAATTTCTTAAAGAATTTTATAAAAAAAAATTATCATTAAAAAATACACTTTAACGATTCAAATTATTTTCTCTAACAAAGTAGAAATCTCTAATAAGCTGCGAAAAACTGCTATAATTTCTGATCTCAAACATATTTCAACACAACGTCAACACCACTGTATAACTGTGAATCAAGCAGCGACTCCAAACTATCATCGGCTGTGAAAACATCATCAGAGTCAGCAGCAAAAAGACAGAGTTTCTGAAAAAAAGAGAAAAAAAATCGTGTTTAAAAACAATAATATATTCTTAAATACTATGTCTTTTGGGGTTTTTTTTAACAATAATATACAATATATATTCTTAAATACTAAGTCTTTGGGGTTTTTTTAACAATAATATATTCTTAAATACTATATGTGTTTTTTTAACAATAACATATTCTAAAATACTATAATCTAGAATTTTTTTGTTAACAATAAGATATTCTTAAATACTGCACCTGTTTCTTTTTAACAATAATATATTCTTACATTCAACACCTGTTTTTTTTTTTAATAATATGTTCTTAAATACCATATCTTAGTTTTTAATACAGTTTTAAAAATATTTCATAAAACTGTCTGTAATCTAATTAAAAAACAAAAGCAAAAATAATTTTAAAAAAAAGCCACTTTCCAAAACCTGTTATTTAAATAAATTCATCAAAAAAACAAACCTTGCCAGTGAGTGTGTTGTTTGTGTTGTGAATTTTATGTGTGTTTGCAACACAGTCAATTATTCGACCTATGCACCACTTCTAGAAGAGAAAAAAGGCAGAAATTAATTATTAATTAATAAACAGATGTCATTATTTAACTCTGAATAAACACATAACAACAGAGTGTCATGAATCTATAAAATAAACAATAAAATGATGTAAATATAAAAAAACAATTAAATAAATAAATAATAGTAAACACAGTATAAACAAATAATATCACAATGTATCAATGTTGTAAATACATAAAATAATTAAACAAATAATAACAGTAAACGCCATCAACAAACAATAACGAATAAACACATTTCTGACATTTAACCAACCTTTGAGAAGAACATTGGCACTGTGGTAGTTGATGTTGTGACAGACTGAGGTAGTTGTACATTGAAATAAACACGCTCACAGTCGGGGATGCCTTTGTCTCCTACAGCGTGCATCTTCAACTTCATCAGCGCAACTTTGGCGGCGGTGTCCTTGTTCTTCTTTGTCAGCCGCGGCTTACGTGAAGGATGAGCTTCTTTTGCAGCTGAGATAATTAAAAAATAATAAACCCTTTCAGTGCCCCTGCCCATAAACCTCACCATGCCAGAAACCCTGGTGAGATATAAAACACTAGATTAAGTTACCCACGTTTTATATATTCAGTGTAGGTAAAAACATGTGTGCTGGGAAACATGTGTTGCACCAGAATTTTGTTTAACTAACTAACTAACTAACTAACCAAATAAATAAATAAATAAAAGAATAAATAGTCATACTAATAATCATGGTAAAAATATTACTAATACAAAAATGGCACAATTAATACCCATGCAAGTAAATAAATACTGTCAATAATAATCGTAATTATAATATTTTCGTAGTGAATAAAAAAATCACATAGTGGTTAAATAAAGAACTGTTTACCTAAAATCTCTTTAACATGTTCTGCTGTTTTTTCTCCTCTCACTGGAATGTCGTGGAGTTCACTGCAGTTGTGATCCTGTTGATGTCGATGACTGAAAAGTAATAAAAATCAGTTTTAACAAACAAAGCTAGTCATTTACACACACACACACACACACACACAATCACAGACAATCTCTCTCTCTCTCTCTCTCTCTCTCTCTCCCTCTCTCTCAGAAACACATTTGCACACAAACACACATATGCACACACATATACACACACTATTTAGGATATAGGTTATTTTAAATTATGTTTTGGTGTTGACCTCAAACAGAAGTTTTTCTGACAATGTTCACATGGTAGAGGTGTCAGTTCATGTTTCTCACAACCTTCAAAATCACACTGGAAACTTTTAGGTCCACTGTATTCTGCATGTGTCTTTTCTAACAGGCACTATGAAAAAATAAATAAAATAAAATGAATTTTAAAAATAAAATTAAATTAAGAATTAAAAGAAAATGAATAAATGAATAAATAAATAAAATTTATAATAATTTTAAAAATTAAAATTAATTAATAACAACTAAAAAAAAAAAATTTAAACATTTAACAACATATTAAAATTATTATATTTTATCTTTTTTTTTAAACAGAAAAAACTTAATTGTGTCTTTTTTCTACTTCAGTTTATTGTTATCTCAGTAATACATAAAATAACATCAGCAATAATTTATAAATTTGAATTCAGAAAATTCTTTATGCTTTGAAATTGCACTATTATTAACGTACAATGTTGTGAAGGTTATCTCCCTTTACGTGTTGTCGAGAAAAAATAATAATTGCCAAAATAAACCTGTGACATATAATGCAGATGTATTGTATAATTATGTTCATAATTTATATAAAGTTCTTACAAGAGAGCAGTTATGGACATCTTTAGTTCGGTGATCCACACTGAAAAAAAAAAGAGAAGATTTAATATGTTAATCGATATAGTTTATATCTTCAAGTTAACTTATAGTTATAACAATAAACTTAATTTTAAAAATAATGATAAAACAAAAACTATGACAGAAAGTAACGTACCAAAATATATTTCCACATCCATCACACTCAAAAGGAAGAAAATCTGAAATCAACAGAAAGACTCAGACTCAGTCAATGAGAAAGGTACTGATGAGATTCGTATGAATATTCAGCTTATTGGTAAAAAATTATACGCCCACCCACTCATCTCACATGAGAGAGAGAGAGAGAGAGAGAGAGAGAGAGAGAGAGAGAGAGAGAGAGAGAGAGAGAGAGAGAGAGAGAGATAACGTTTTAATATTTTCAATCTTAAAACTCGTACTCGTCGTAGTCTTATTAAGTCAACACTATTTTATAATAATAATAATTAATATTATCTAGACTCTTATTCCTCCAGCTGACTTCAGTATAATTGGCATTCTTGTTTTGGGACCGTTGTCATGCTTCATATAAAGTATCTACTGTCAGTACTGAAGTGAATCACCTAATTGTTTACAAGTCTCCACGCTGCAATATTTTCCTAAATCCGGAAGTTCAGCCATGTTTTGATCTGTTGTTTGTAGAAATTTCCTCAGTATAATATTGCACCTTTCAATTTCGTTCGTTTTTGTTTATTGGTTAAACATTTGAATGTAGTTACATAAAAAGAAAATACGTATGTATATGCTTGGTTGACCGATTACGAGCCATTGCGTTATTTAAATTAGCCCTCAGCTTTGTTTAATATCTTTCATCATTTGACTGATTCAGATCCGCAGTCTAATCAGATGCTGATAAGACAGAAAACATTCATTCCTAAATATATATATGTGTCACCGCTAGGTTTTCCACAAAGATAAGTGCAAATATGACGAAACACAAAGAACGGCTTTATCTGAAATATCTCAAACTTTGGGAATATAAAGTGACTTCAGAATATAATTCTAGTGTATATGTAAAACATATTTAATACACAGAATGTAAACAGAACCCAAAATTAATTTTATACGATATTAAGTATGGAATTTAAATTGTGTTCCTGGTGTAATCAGAAGTTGTGTTCCTCGAGGTTTAACAATTCGTTTATACTGGAAAGCAGATGATAAACAAGGTTTCAGTCTTTGGTGAAGAAAAACACCAGTGAGAGACAGCCCATTCCAGAGAGTTATGAATTGACAATAATGATGATGATGATGATGATGAGTATAAATAAAAAGAAGAAACATGTAAATAATGAAAACATCACAAACAAAAATATATAAAATGAAAAAATATTTAATCAGTATGGTGTATAAATAGTGACATCAAACAAGCTAAGCACATTGTAAGTTTATGTGTCTTGAGATCAAAATGAGATATCAACTATCATCTAATGTTACCACATAGATATCAGCTATCTTCTAATATTACCACAGTTAGCAACTATCTTTTAATATTACAACAGAGATAGCAACTATCTCCTAAAATTACCACATGAAGAGGGCAAATTAACTTCTAACATAATCACACCATTAAATATGGTCATGTAGTGAACTGAATATGTATGTATATTAATATTGTGTTATTTGTTTGTGTGTGTATATATATATATATATATAGAGAGAGAGAGAGAGAGAGAGAGAGAGAGAGAGAGAGAGAGAGAGAGAGAATTATTATTAATAAATAAATGTAAATGATTAAAATAAAAATATGACAGCCCCACACAATTCATACTTTATTATCAATAAAAGATGGATGCTATTTTTCTTTTTCTTTGAGATGAATAACTGAAGGACAAATTTAATTTTCTACATTTTAATTTAATAAAGTTTGTTTAATCTGTATTTTTTCTTTTTCTTTTGGAAATATTTGTCATAACTGTTAATTCCTCCCTGAATGTGAAGGCACAGGCAATAGTTTTATTATGAATACATTCAAATGAAAATGATGTTAATAAATATTTACAGATGCGTTTACTGATACTTCAGCTGTTTACTTGGTATGCATAGTTATCTGACTAAAACACAATACACAGAAATATTTAGCTAGTGAATAAACTTCTGATATCATGCAGAGAGTATTAATTTATTAAAAAAACATCCATTAGTGGATACACCTTAAGAACAGTTAAAATGTATAGGAAAGAAATATATAGAATTAAATGATTGTGAATATAAACACTGAGACAGTAAACTCATCATTATGATAACTGTTTTAATGATAAACAAAAGATTCATCATCGTACAAGGCTATTATTCATTTGGCTGTTAAATTGTTATTGTTAAAATACAAGTTTTTGTGACTGAAAATACATTAATTATCATTGTGAATATCTTAATGGTTTACTTAAAACCAATGTTTCTAAAGTACACAGGTTTCTGAGGTATATGTTTCTATTATTATTAAATCAAAATGAGATGGACATTCGCTACTTTCTTTTACTTATGTTTATTTTAAAATTTAAACAGAAGTAAAATAAAATAGAAATAAATGTCAATTATAAATAAAATTTTCTTTAAGAATCCATATTTGGTCAGGAATGTAATTATATATTTGGCAACTTAGCAACAATTTTATAAAAAATAAACAAAAAAAAAAAAAATTAAAAAAATAAGAAAATAAATAAATAAGAAGTATAAAAAAAAGAAAAGAAATATATACATTATTTAACACGTCAAGTATTCTCCAGTATACTAATGAACCATTTTCAAAGCCTTCATGTTTCTCATACTGAAAACTAAACATCATTCCAGCTTTGATCTGTGTAAAGTTCAATATTGCTGATTTAATTAAAACATAAATATACAGATTGTCTGGTTATGAAGTTCACAATAGCTGATCTAAATAAAATATAAATAAGTCTCTGATTACAACTGGACATGCTGAACATTTTTATCAGCATGTTAATAATGAAGATGACAGTTTAAGAGTGGAGATGGGCACAATAACAATACTAACAGTGATGGTTTGAACACTATAATATTTTAAAAAATAGGACATTTTCCATTACTGTTATTTAATATATATTTAATAATGGATTTCTGTAAAGCTATATTTGTCTGGATTTAATCCTAAATGCTTCTGTAGTTTTCTTTTTGAATGTGTAAAAGCTGGGACTTTGTAGTTTGGTATAAAATTGTGACTGAATTTGTGTAAAGTTCTCTGTGGTTTGGGTAAAGCTGTATTACATGGTGTTTTGTAGATTTGTAACTGGTTTGTGTGCAAGGTTGTAATTATCTGGTGTTTGTGAAATCTGTAACAATCTTTTTCTTGTGTTTGTGTAGATTTGTAACTCTCTGGTCCTTGTGTAAAGGTGTGACTTTCTAACTCATGTAAAGTCACGGCTGAGTCTGTGGAAAAGGGAATGTTTTTATCTACTTCTGATCATTTTTAATTCTTTGGTTTTGTGTAAAACTAAATATCTGGATATGTAAAGACATTTTGGGTAAAATTTTGGTTTGTGTAAACTCTGCTTAATTATATGTAAAGATGACAATCACATTTAAATTCAGATCATATCTTGATGCTTATTTCTATAAAAATGTATATTTAATATCTTTTTATTTAAAATTTATCCTACTGTGTGATAACACAGCAACTTACTAACATAACAACTGGCATATCGAAACTGTATGTGTCATGTTTCTAAACTAACTGTAATACTAAATATAAAACTAAATATAAAACATATACACTTTAGTCAAGTTTATATAATTTCTTTCTTGTGTGAATTTTTAATTTTTTTTTTTGAATATTTATTTTCCAAACTGATGTCGATATTGCTTTAAATATTCTGCTTTTAAACATTAAATCAAGGTTTTGTTGTGATGGTTTTCTGTTTTTTTTCATTTTTGAGAGGCTTAACAACTTCATGATCCATAATTCTTAAAGCAAACTAAAAAAAAAAAAAAAAAAAAAAATTAAAATAAAATAAAATTATAATAGAATGTTCTTTGTAGTTTACACACATAAGGCAATAAATCAGTTTTGTGGCAGGATTTCACAGTATCACAGATGTGATGTAAAGTAATATTATGCAACATGTTAAAACAGTGTTCAGTAGCAGGTATCTTTGTAATTACATCTAACTCAGCAGATTTGAACTGACTCAAATGTCATAATGAAAAAAAAAAAAAAAACATACATTTAATTCTTTATCAGTGGTTCATTTTTTTTTTTTAACATTAAAAAAAAAAAACAGTAATAAAATACTTTTATAAATAAACTTACAGTGTAAAGTTAATCATTGTTTAGGTAGATGAATCTGAAATTTTTTTTTCCTCTCACTTTTTCTTTTCAAAACAGACATTGACTTGAGCCAGTGAAATTTTTACTGTAAATTATCTATCTACCACTCTAAAAATTACGTTTTATGAAAAAATGTTTTGTTTGTTTGTTTCAAGTGTTCTTTCGTTTGTGGAGGTAGCTTGTGACACCCAAGGCACCACCTATGCCAAAGCGGACAAAGTTGTCTGCGACCAGTGGACCAACAGCAAAGAGGTTTGGTTCGTGAACGGACTGGTAAGACACAGGGTCCACGTCTATGGGGTTGTGTGTGCTGTCTATTGGGTACTTTGGCACTATGCCCAGGTTACGACCGTTGTTGGGCAAGAAGGAGAGGTCAGACCGAGAGCCGATGAGGACAACAACCAATGACGTGTCCATGGTGGTGATGATGTCACCATCAACAGGTCTCATCAGTATTTTGCCGTCCTCTTTGATCTCGACAACCTGCTGTTTGGTGTAGGGTTTGTACAGCTCACACTCCTCCTGGCCTTTGATCAGAGAAAGGATGTGGTGGTACTCGGGGTACAATGAATGCGGCAGCTTGCTGTAGATGAGGTTGGGATCGTTGGCACTGCGACGTATCACGTGCAACACTGGAATACTTGCTTGCAGGGCCATCAGAACTGCGTCTGCTGCACTCAGCCCTGCTCCAATGATGACCACCGGGTCAGAGGAACTTGTGATCTCGCCTCGCTGCACCACCTTCTCAAAGTCAGCGTACGAATGTACAACATTGGGAAGCGTCTCCCCAGCAATTCCCAGCTTGTTTGGAATGTCATATGTACCCGTTGCCAGGACAACGTTGGTTGAAATGTAGCAGAAGTCCTCTCTGTGAGGCTGGGAACCCGAGCTATCTTCGTCGTTTATTATTCGGTAACCTCTGACCTCCCACCGGAAGCCGTGTTTCTGTTTGTAGTTCTTACAGCAAGGCTCAATTTCCCCGCTCTCGCTGTCTGCGTGGTTCTTGCCCTGGAAAACTTTCCTCACTGACGTCACTGTGTGGAAGTCTCTGAAGTTCTTGTACAAGTCTTTCTCTACGACAAACTCGTAGTAGTAGTCCTTCACGTCAGCCACTGTCGCTCTGGTCAAACTCAGACCCGCACACCTTGAACGTAAACAGTAAAAATAAATAAGTAAGTAGCTAAGTAAGTAAGTAATTAAATAAACAAATACATAAATAAACACTAAGTAAATGAATAACAAATAACAATATAAAAAAAAAAAAAAAAATAGAATAAATAAAAAGTAATTTGACAACTAATTAATAAAACCCAGTTTGTAAAAAGATCAAATAAAACAACCCGAAAACCCAAGCAACAATCCAGTCAAGACATAAACATATCAATATATTCTGTTTATTTTCAGTGTATCTGAGCAGTAGTTTACTGTGAATTACACAACGTAAAACCGTATTTCAATTAATCTGGCTATTTTTCTTCACTCTTACTAAAAGTATTTTGTTATAATCTAACAGAGAGATAATTCTAAAATTTTCTTCTTGTTAATTTACCTTTGTTTCTTGTTGAGCCATTCTCTGAAGGGCACTGTGGGTAGTTCCATCCAAGTGTTCTGACTTATAGTCTGCATGGTTCCATCCATCTTCTACAACACAAACACAGACAATCCTTACATAAACTGAACCAAAAATATTGAAAATACATAAATAATAACTGCAACTGTAACTATGATGATGACATAACAACAACAACAACAACTACAACAACAGCAGCAATAATAATAATAATAACAATAACAATAACAACAATAATAACAACAACATCATCAATCATGATAATCATCACCAATGCAATGAAGGATTACTAAGGATTAAAATAAAAAACATTATACTGAAATTTATTTCACTCTTCTTCTTCTTTTTTTTAATAAAAACTATTGAATACATTATTTAAACTAGTTTTAATTATTAAAATATGCTATCTCAGTTATTAACAGAATTATCTTTCTTGACAACATACTCTTGTAAGTGATTAATTCAGATATCTCTTAATAAACTGCACATTCATTTTATTTATCTATTTAAGAGAGTCAGTCAGTAAACAAGAGTTTAGAAAGTTATCAAATTCAGCTACTGACAATGTATGAGAAATGTGTGTACAGCAGTTGACTGACAGAACATTGTGCTTTTGATGGAGCTAATTTTCTAAAATCAGTTAACAATCTGAAGATTAACAGAGTTGATGTTCAGTATTCTGGAAATCTTTACCAAGTTACCAAAACACTTGATATAGAATATATATATATATATAATCACTATAGATTACCTCTCAGATATATATATAAATATATATATATATATAATCACTATAGATTACCTCTCAGATATTTCTTATTTATCAATGAAGACTTTACAAAATGACCAGTATCTGTGAAATGTTTCTAACTGTGAAGTTATTAAAATGAACTGACCTGCCAGGCACCCCCAGGCTTCGTCTTGCCCAGCACAACATGAGGTATGTAGTGTTCTGATTCCTTCTTCCATGTTAGCAGAGATGGATTATCTCCTCCTTGGTCAGCATCAGGGTGACAGAGGGCGTCGAACAGCAAGGCAACAGGATTAGGTGATCTACCTTCAAGTCCTTCAGACAGGAACATCAAGTCCTGTGAAAAAATTATATAATATTAACACTAATTCTAATACTAATACCAATAATAACAATGATAACAATAACAACAACATCAACAGTAATGATGACAATGATAATAATAATCATAACAACAGTAACAACAACAATTAAAACAGACATGCTTGGGTTCTTCATATTAAACGTGACACAGGCGTCTCTGGAAAGGTACGTGTAAAATGATTTTATCACTGTTGACAAGCAGATGAAGTGTTTCATTATTCATATCATCATTATAAAGAAAACATAAATAGTACTAATAATAAAAAAAAAATAAATAAATAAATAAATAATCAATTTACAAAAATAAGCCCAAACAAATACATTTTATATCTAAGAAAAATTCATATAAAAATGTGTTAAAGTGTGGTTAAACATTTGTAACACTGACACTATAAACACACAGACTATCCTGAATGAAGGTGTAAATGTTTAACGTCATCTCTGTACATGTTTTGTTTTGTTCTGACCTGATCAATAAGCGACTGGTCCTTTGCCTTCTGCAGTTTGTTGACCACGTAGTCATGGGAATGCTGGTAGCCGTTGTAGTAGGGGGTGTTTCCAGACAGGAAGAATGAAAGGCTGATGGCTGATGGTCCATTCCCTAAAACGAAATAGATAAAAAAAAACACCTTTCTTTTAAAACAATCAAAGTTACAAAAGCAGACTTAAAATAAAAAGGACAAACACACACACACAGAGATGTATACACTTTACTCACAGACACACACACACACACACACACACACACACACACACACACACACATATATATACATACATACTCTAAATTTAGAAGAAAAAAAAAGTTTTGGTATTAATTAAAAGTGTATTGAGTTTTGTTGCATCTGAGACAACATTAAGAATTATATGATGATAATAAAAAGGTGACCTAAGTGTTTTACACCATTCTAATTAACTTTGTACAGGCAGTGAGATGTTATCCAATACCTATCAGTGATAATACGATTAATGTACATCTAGGTTTTTTCTTAGAGAAGAATGCTGTCACATTTAACTTGTCACACAAAATACGCCAATCTCATTTGAAATGTTTTTTTTTTTTCTTTTCTTTTTTTTCTTTTTTTTCCATATATTAAATTTCTTCGCGCTGACCAATGTTTTCAGGTCACATGTATAGATAAGGCCATTTCAAGGTCACTTTATATTCACTTCTTCTCAATGGTGAAAACAGTGTAATACATGCTTGTAATGACTAAGCAGAAATCCAATCATTATGAACATTTCACCCCTCATATTTGATTCAGTATTTTTCATGATGACTTTGCAAATATACTTTTATGAAGTTTTTTATTTGTGTGCATAAAAAAGAAAGAAAAAAAAACACATAAAATAGCACAATGAAGTAAAATTCTTTCAATGAAATAGATCTTCTTCTCTTTTTTTTTGATAGCTGAAGATAAATGCTCTCTCTCTCTCTCTCTCTCTCTCTCTCTCTCTCTCTCTCTCTCTCTCTCTCTCTCTCTCTCTCTCTCTCTCTCTCTCTCTCTCTCTCTCTCTCATACACACACACTCACAATTATACATAAAAACATATGTGCCCAAAAACACAAATACAGACCCAAAAAAAAAAACAAATCAATAACATATACACACATACATAAAGAATTGAGGAAAATGATATTGCATTAAATTATAAATTAACTAGATTCTATCATATTTTTAACATGTTCTGTTCTGATCTTGTTCTACTGTATACACCAAGTGCATTTGGACTTGTAGAAACAAGAACGCAGATACATTCAACCTAAATATGCCAATAAATGAGTGATTTCCTGATTTAGAAGTGTGATGTACCATATAAACAAAACAAAACAAATTCAAGTAATATTCT
The DNA here is from genome assembly GCA_012295275.1 of Chrysomallon squamiferum. Lineage (NCBI taxonomy): Eukaryota > Metazoa > Mollusca > Gastropoda > Neomphalida > Peltospiridae > Chrysomallon > Chrysomallon squamiferum. The sequence continues at coordinate 4,878,524 of CM022667.1, forward strand.
TAGATATATTTTCTAGTAGATTTTAAAAAATAAATAATGTTCCTAATAAATTCAAATCACAATTAACTGTAATCTTTGATATATAAATTAATACCTTTGTTTTTTTTTTTTTTTTTTTTTAAATTTTATTTTAAAAACATCAAATGGGATGAAGAAAAACAGCCTGCTCGAAAAATTTCCACTTACAATATGATGTAATTCAATATTTCATCCATTGTTAACATAACAGTCCCAAAATAGTCAACATACAATGAATTTTATTACTAGCTGTGTCTTTCAAACAATTTTATAATTTGCCAGTCATGACAACATGACTAAGCAATACCAAATTATCCCCCACCCTCTACACCACTACTGAATGTTTATACAACATGACCTGTGACCTTTCCATTGAAACTGAACTGCCATGGATACACCGAAATAAAACTATTTTCAAAGAACTGTTTCATATACTTAGGTAGGCCAGTTTACCATTTATTATTATTTATGCTTATTTTTATTACGATAGTTTTACTTTTTATTTGTTTTTATTTTTTTTTATTTTTCTGTATCCATTATATTAAACTAACTGAAACCTTTTTTTTCTAGAATCTGGTTGTGTGACTGTTACATTGCATCTGTGTTAGCGAAATTTTTAATAACTCCTAAACTTTATGTACTTAGGTTGAAAAAGGTTAGTGGCTAAGAACAGTTATTATATTAAGTTAGACACTTAATTCAGTCATAATGGTATAGCTAGCTGTAAGGTCAGTCTTCCTCAAATAACACATTGAACTATTTCCCATTCCAAGCTATACACGAAAACTATATACGATGTTAACTTACTCCTTTCATGTCTAAGAAACTGCATATAACATTAACTTACTGAATAATTTATATTGTCAGAAATATTATATAGTTTATATCCAGCAGCCAAATTAAGAAAAATGTAACTTAAGTAGACTGCAGAAGTTTTATGAAAATAAATAAATAAATAAATAAATAAATAAATAAAATAAAATTTCTGATAAATTTTTCTTTTTTATTGTACAAAAGACTAACTGCATTTATATGTTATAATAAAGGTTAGCTAAATACAGGAAGTAATAAACTGTATTGAGGAAACATTAACATCACAAGCTTCATCATCATTTCACTCAAAAAAAAAATATATATCTTGAAATATAACAAAATACGTGAACAACAGAATATATATGCTGTTTTTAACTTGAGTAATTACTAGTACCAGTAACAAATAATAATAAATTTACACCATAAAAAAAATCAAAGCATCCACATAAGACTAAGAAAAATGGAATCTGTCTTTAACAACATTGTAAACACAAGCAAAGCAACACCAACAAGTTTATATAGTACTTTTGTTTTTTTGCCTTGATTGCACTACCTTGATTAAATATATAATTCAGAGATGGAGCTGTACAGCTTTAACAACACCTGTGGGAACTGATAAAGATTAACACACTGTGCACGATATCAACCTTAGATATTCCACACATTCAATTTTCTACATGGCTAAAGAAATTGATTTTTCTGAAGCTCTGACGTCAGTAATAATAACAATAATGTTAGAACGTACACACAATGCATTCTCTGACCAATGTATGAGGCTATCGATGGATATTATTTCATTGCACATACAACTCATGGTTGTTTGTCTAAACAGCGTAGGATGATAAAACAACTACCAGAAACTATTAAAGGTTATCTAAGTTTGAATGAACTTGTTTGGTCTGAATGTTTCACTGCTTTCAGGTTTACAAAACTTCAACATCTGTGGCCATGAATAATAGTTGGTCAATAAATGAATATTTAATACAGAGTTTGGGTCATGATCTCTAGACATGAATGAATTAAACATTCTGATATTCTATAATATTTACTGTCATTTTTCATTTACCACAGACAGATGAGAGAGAGAGAGAGAGAGAGAGAGAGAGAGAGAGAGAGAGAGAGAGAGAGAGAGAGAGAGAGAGAGAGAGAGAGAGAGAGAGAGAGAGAGAGAGAGAGAGCTGCTAGAATAGAGAAAAAAAAATACAGTGCATTTTCTACTGATCAGCAGTGACAGAGAAAATCCATTGTTCAATCTTTTTTTTAAACAGTTTTCAGCTGGAATAGGAAAAATTTAACCAAAGTGAGTGTGACTGACCACATTAAGTAACACTGTGTTATAACTGTGATGAATGTCACTGCTGACACTATCAGATATCAGGTCTAAACAAGTTATTCTAGAAGCATTCAGCCTGACATAAGCATCTTACAGTATCTTATACGTATCTATAAGCAGTAGGCTTAGCATTATGCTTAGCAGTTACTCTGTGTAAGTCTTGAGTCAGTGATACAATCTCATCAAGAAGTGACTTAAAGCCACATATAAAAATTAAATAATAAAGACTTTTCCTAATACATCCTTCATGGCACTCAAGTATTTTTTTTATTTTGCTATAATATACTCTAATGTTGTACAAAGAAAGTCTACAAAACTGAAATCAATACAAATGATGGCTCAATTCTTTAATACTTTATACATCAACTGCTGGAACAAGATAAGCCAAACAGTTTATCCTCAAATCCACTGGGGCTCAGGCACAGTATCTACAGTAGTAAGGGTAACAGTAACAGCAATTAGAACTATAATAGCAACAATCAAACAGATATGGTACTCACCGACTATGACAACATCGGTGTGTACAACATTATTTCTGACACAACAGCCTGGTGACGACATTGTTGTGGATGTCTACACTGTTGGAACGATGCTGATAGATGGAGGCTGACCTCCTTGAGGCCTCGTCAGCTGAAAAAAAAAAAAACAAATATTCAGAAAAAAAAAAAAAATAAAAATCCCTGTCACTGAGATTTAGAAATTGCTGTACTGTTTACATGTTGATAATATTCACATTTCTGTTTTGAGGTAGAATCTACATAAAATTGTTTTAAAATAAATAAATAAATAAATAAATAAATAACAAATGTTCCACTACATTACTTCCAAACTATAACAAGAATTATGAGTATTTTATTGCATCATGATATACTATCATTGCATCAAGTGTTTTAAATAATATTAAAAAATAATAATGATAATAATAATTAAAATAAATAAATAAATAAAAAAGAAAAAGAAAAAGAAAATGAAAAGTATATAGCAATATATTTTATTTTGATATATTTATGTGGAATTAAATTCAAAACAGAATTTAAACATGAAAATATTCAATTACTATTGAAAATAAAATGTCTTAAAGTTATTATATACAGATATATTGTACAAGATGAAAAGAAATAACAACAACAACAACAACAATAATAATAAATAAATATATAAATAAATAAATAAATAAATAAATTATATAAATAAATAAATAAATAAATAAATATATAAATAAATAAATAAATAAAATAAATAAATAAAAGAAAATAAAGAGAATAATAAATAAACATCAAGAAAAAGAGAACATTACACAACAATATACATAGTTTTTAAAATGCAAAATATTCAATAATAAACCTATTCATTTTTTTAAATCTTACCTAACAAACTGTTTTTCCACTCCGATTACTTTTGTAAGAAACAGGAACTTATATATCCCTGACTACATTCACAAATAAGTATACTAGCTTAATTAACTTACTTCAACTAATTTAAGCTTTTCCCAGACCTTGCAAATTCATAAATATGCCAATATTCATTCATCTTTTTTTCAGTACCTCTCTGTGTTTTGCTTAAAACAAATATAAACAAGGAACGCACAAAAGTGTACATTTTCAGTTTTTCACTGCAACAGATTAAATATTGCATCATCACTGCTTTTCATTGCATCAATATCACAAATGTTTCAAAAATAAATTGAAAAAGACCTGAACATTAAACTGATATATTGTGTGTGAAACAGCCGACTGCATGTTTCAGCAAGTGGGTCCCATGTAATAAAATAAAACTTTTGACAGCTCACGTTTTTATCCAACATCTTAACATCGCGTGTTCTGTTCAACTCAGTCTTTTCAGACTTTTTATACAATGCATAATAATAATAATAATAAAAATACTGTAACAGTGAATATGACTAATCAAATTTTTTGTCTTAACAACTGAAGTGGAACTTCAAAACAAAATAATAACAGTCATTTTTATTGTCTTTATATTTATTTCTGCTGCATATATCTGCACATATAATTCTTCTTAGTGTATAAATCTTATTATATACACTATTATTTATTATTCTTGTTACTTTAATAATTTAGGAAAAAAAGAAGACTGATCAATTATTTTACAATATTATTTATCACTGACCTTCGTACAGTGATTATAATAATTTCTGCTATTTTTATTTCTTCTTCATTTTATTTAATCCCTCCTGTAAATCCACATATATAATTATTACAATGACAAATAACATATTTTTAAATCTAAATGAAATTAACCTGTTATCTCTACTGGCAGTCTGACACTGAATTCCACCTTCAAGCTTGGACAGTCAGTGAATGATCTGAAAAGTATTTTTCTTGGTCACACAAATAAATATTCATGGATGGGTGACCACTGACCTGTCCAGCACAAAATTTAAATAAAAACAGTTGTCGGGCAAGTAGGTTGAAAAACAAGTCACTTTAACAATGTTAATGGCTAACCGAGCTGACAATGTGTCTTTTAGTGAATATTACAGTTGGCTGGGTTGACTGAAAAACAAGCCATTTGGTCATTATTGCAAATAGTTAGCTTGATCTCCAAGGCTTTTGCTTATCTCAGTTTCAACAAATGAGGAATTTTGTTGACACTTTCACATTTATGACTCACAGCAAATTCTTCTGAGCTGTTTTTCAGAATCAATCAATCAATCAATCAATCAATCAATCAATCAATCAATCATTCATTCAATCAATCAATCAATCTAAATCAAAAATTCATTCAATCAATCAATCTATCTATCTAAAGTAAAAAATAATCAATCTATCTATCTAAAGTAAAAAATAATCAATCTATCAATATGTCTGTCTGTCTGTCTGTCTATCTAAAGTAAAATATAAGTTTTTAAAAACTTGGAATCTATTATGTATATAAAATGTTAAAAATAAAAATAAATAATAGTTTTTAAACCTCTGACCATATCTGTAAAAAAAAAAACAAGCACATTTATATTGTAACATCCAAATGTAATAAGCAGTACTAAAATATGACTTACTCAATAAGTTTTTGTATTGTCTACATATTTGTTTGTTTATTTGAACTTACAAATATTGCTTTTTCCAAACTCTACATTACATAACATTGAACATACCAATCAGTAGTGCATCACTTCTATCATTAAATCAAAATTTAAACTTGATTGTTATAGTTTGCACATAGAAATGATGTGTGGGAGTATTGTTTTTTCATATTTGTTGTTGTTGTATATCAAGTTAGTCAATAATATGCAATTTTTCAGGTTTATTATTGTTTTCAGCATTTGTGTGGTTTTTATATTAGCAGCAGCTGTATTTTGTACATTCATAATGAAATTCATTCACTTGTGTATCACATAATGATTTTGTAAATGTGCTGGTAAGTGCATAATGTACTAGTCAAAATATGAGTACATCTAGATATTGTAAAGTTTACTTCATACCCTTTTTGCTTTATATTGTATTATAATCTGGCTTTTGTCAGAGTATTGTTAAACAGGTAATAAACAGAACATAAGTAATCTGTTTTTTTTAAAGTATGTTGAAAATCATCTACATACAATCAAAATATTTTTTAATCATTATTATTTTTATTTTTTTTTATATATATATATATATATATATATTTAAGTTGCTTATTTTACATCATACTGACATTTCTTTTGAAAAACAAAAATTAAAAATTAAAAATAATAATGATTAAAAAAGATTTTAATTATATGTAGATGATTTTCAGCATACTTTAAAAAAGAAAAAACTGATTACATATGTTCAGACATAATACTCTGACATAATCCAGTTTAACAATACTCTGACAAAAGCCAGATTATAAACGTTAACTAAAGATATGAACAATACCTAAATCCGGAACAATATTCATTATCAGATGAACCGAACTGTATTCTAGATATCCTAAGAATTTCAACAAACAACCAAGACCAAAGCAGAGGGTAGATTCTGTTCAGCGGCTGGGAATTAAAGAAACAGTTTGTTGTTTGAGGTAACACACTGATAAGGCAAGTCACATTTGATGACTAGGTCACTCCCCACCCAAATATTTTAAACAGATATGCACAGGTGCATATAAATATTCAACAGAATTCAAATTGAAAAAAGTTCTTATGGCAACACAGAGAGAGAGAAGAGAGAGAGAGAGATGGAGAGTAAATAAGAGATTTATTCAAACGTAATATATAAACAGAAATAACTATTTTTAATGTAATAAATATATAATACCTACACATACATGCCTATACATATTCTTTATTATTTTTATTTATTTCAAAAATAGCAAACATCACAGCTTAGAACAAACATCACATAGGTATGATAAACAAATTAACACATCAGACTTTGTCAGGTCACACAGGTGTTTAGATTGTATCTGCTCTGTCACCACAATAACATTTAAAAACATGCACATATAATATCGGGTTTCAAAACTATCTATTGTATGTGCACTTTATTTTTCTGACTAGACTAATATGACTCAGTTACTAGATCATACGAAAGATAGCTTCATGGAATGTATTTGATGAGAAAAATAGATATTTGTTTTTTTATTAAGATAATATTTAATGTTTGTTTCCTGCCAAGTGATGTCACATATCATATACAGCAAAACATTTATTTATACTATATCAAAGACATGCAGGTTGATTTGAGGATAAATACGATATCAAGTTTTTTAAAAGTAGCTGCTGCCATACTGGTCTTAGCACTAACTGATCTCTTTACACATAACTGTCATTAGGAATCTTTGTAACATAGGTTTTAATTAAAACTAGTAATGACTGGAATAAAAAACTGTCTTACAGGTTCTCCTAAGAGTTTGATCCTCTAACCTGTAAGAGCTACAACTTCAACCACAATCATCTAGTGGTAGCAGTAGTAGTAGTAGTAGTAATAACAATCATATGATAAAAATAATAAAAAAAAATAATAATAGTGAAAAACTGACTCAAGCTTTTATAAGTTGTAGGACTGACTTTATTTTACATGTTTTCACATTTTCAGATGGAAAACACAATTTGTTAAAACCTGCTTTGAAAATCATAATTCTTAGCCATTATCAGTATTTTTCTGAAAATAGATAACAATTATTATTTTGATGGCAGAACACAGAGACATTTAAGTATTCAGGATGACTGTCAAAGCAATTAAATGTAAAAAAGTAATAATGATCTGCATATAAATTGCATTTTGTATTTATTTAATAAATAAACCAAAGCTAACGTCTAGAAACAGACTGCAGAATGGTTTTATTTTCTCATTTATTATTCTGTCTTTCTTTATTACTGGTCTTTGTTGGCCATGAATCAAACATTGTCTGTTAAAGTGATCAGCTTAACTGTACATGCACAATCAGTTTTGTTTTAGCTATCTTGAGATGTTGTTTTCCTAAAATTTATTATTTTTCTTAAGTAATTTATCTGTTGCTAATGCTTCTTCATTAGGATGAAATAAATATAATTAAATGAATAAATGAATAAATCAAAATATTAGAGTTATTAGAAAATATATTGTACATGTGCAGAATTAACCAGTGTGTCTCTGAGTGTATGTGTGTGTGTATTTGTAAGTGTGAGAAAGATAGAGAGAGAAATGCTGATTTACTGAAAAACACATATTTTGAAATTAAATCACATATACTCATAAGTAATCCAGTGAAAATAGGTTTAAACAGGAGGACAGAACAATGACTGTCTGTTAATCAATAAAGTATTAGAATGTAGTAAGCAGGTAAATTAGAAAACTGGAAAGGAATCAACACTGTTAATCAATAACACTCAACTAATTAGTACCAACAGGAGAAAAACAACTTAAATGTTTTGCATACGTATTGAAAAATCAGCATCCATTTATCAACTGCCAAATATATTGAATAATGAGATATTTTTTTTTCACCCATTTAATATTAATAACTATTACGCTGTCTTTCTGTATGTTTTTTTTTTTTTTTTTTCTTAAATTTACTTGATTTACTTTATTAGAGGAAATATTTGGTAAAATTTAAATTGGTCTATAATTAAATGACAATAAAGTGCTTTAATGCAGACCTTCACATTACAAAGAAAATGTATAGCATGAACTTTGATACAATTTAATCTGAAAGGCTGATAAGAATCGAATTAGACCTGACTCTATGACAAATATCCTAATCACTAATCTGCAGAGAACATTTTTTCCAGGATAATATATAAAATAACAAAAACCTTCCAAGTAACTAATTTTATGATACTTTAACTGAAATGTTTTGGTTTTAATTGCTCTTTTTAGCTGATTTGGTAAATAACTACTGTTTAATAAATTTCCACAAAGAAAAAGAACATTTTTTACTAATGATTATTATTAACAAACAAAGCAGTGTCTTCTTTTATTAGCAGAAATATTAATGTAAGGCATATGAAAATATGTCTAATAATTCTAGTTATGACTTAATTATGCATATATATAATATGAAAAAAACAGAATAAAAACATAAATAAATAAGTTAACAAACAATCTAAGGAATATTCTGTCAAACCTTTCTTTTTTTCTGAATACGTACAACAAAATTTCAAAAATTCTAAACCTCTTCAGGTAAGAAATGAAAACCACAATAATGATTTGTCTGTGACTAAACCTTTTGCCAACTTCCACTTAAAACCTGTTTGTTCAGCACTGGAGCACTGAATGAGCACATTTTACACAAAGTATTTGTTATCAAACACTAGGTAATGAAGATTAGTTGTATTTAAGCCAATGCAAATTTAAACTTCGCTTTATTTGAGTAGTGAAAGTGATTAGGTAATAACAGAAAAAAGAATGAGAGAGAGACATAAATTGATATAAACAATGTTATATTTAATATAAATAATATTATATTTAATAATAATAATAATAATAATAATTATTATTATTCTAATACAATAATACTGATTATAATGATGGTAATAGTAATAAGATCTGTTTTTTTCTTTTTAATTTAAAAAAATATTTATATTGCTTATTTGTTTGAAAATAAATATATCACAGAATATTTATTATTACTAATTAAGGTATAGGAAATTCTTTCAATAACAGTGTGTGTGTGTTTAAATTAAGGTAAAACACTTACATTGTTCAAACACTTACATTGTTCAGCATAAAATAAAAAGAATATAAAACATCCTTGACATTTAAAACCTGATTAGAAACATGTGTTTGTCCAAGACCAGATGTAAATTTTGTAACTCTATAGACACAGCTGCACAGATTTTAACTCTCCAGGTTGTTAGTGTTTAAGACATTTAAAAAAAAAAATGAAATAAAAAGATTTCAAAGAATATGTTAAAAAAAAAAAAATTAAAAAAAGAATAATTCAAAGATTGAAACATTAATTTAAAACAGTGTGAACTTTAACTTTTGCTTAGTATTTCATAATTTATTTATTTAGTTATGTTTTTAATTGCTTTGGTTGGACATACTTTTGAATAGATATCTTATTTCTAAATTTAAATGATACAGTATATATTAAGTCTCTCATTCTGTTTAAAAAATTAAATTTACAAATAAAATTAAAATTAAAAATGAACATTCTGCAACTTAATTATCAACTCTGTGTTTTCACCAGTGTCTGAACAGTAAAGTAACTGGTCACCAAATTTTGTTTTATTTTTACAAACCTACATACTTTGCCAGAGTTAAAAATGTTTTCCACAAATTATTTATTCTTTTAGCACATTGAGATCAATAGCATGAATGTTCAATGAAATCAGCCAAGTTGTTTGTTCCCACACTTAAGTGTATCACATGCAATGTTGTAAGGAAATGCAATCATGAGCTCAACATAACAAATTATACTGCACATTGTACTTCCCAGATCTGCTTCATTTTTTATTGTTCATTTCTTAATTTTTAAATTAATTAATTAAATTATTTTGATTTTTAATACATTTTTTTTTTTTTTTTTTTTAAAGTGGTATAATTTTTAGGCCATTATCACTGATAACACTATGCTGACTTTTCACATGGCATTTGAGTAAAATTACCTCAATTATTTGGAGTCTGGATGTCAGTATAAACTTAAAATAAGCATACAAGAAATTCTTAATAGATTTATTACAATGCTGAAAACAAGACTAACTGACTTTTATAAAATGAAAGAATAAAAAAAATAACCCAAAATATTTATATATTTCTTTTTTCTTTTTTTTCACTGAGATAAGCAGATGGTGCCAAATGCCCCAGCAGATAAACTTTGTGCCAATTTACAGTCCCAAAACCAGTCTTATTTTTATATTTTATTCCTAAAAGTTGTCTGAATAATAATAATAATAATAATAATAATAATAATAATAATAAGCAAAAATCATAGTTCAATGCAAAAAAAATATAAACTAAAAAATAGCAATAATACTTACAGACAAATGTGTTTCTTGTTAATAAAATTTAAGCATTTCAAAAAAACACACCCTGATGTCTCCACAAAGTATTTAGTTATCATGTGTAACAAACATCCATGATATAGAGTTAAGCATTATAGTATAGACAAATCAAATCATACATTACAAAAGCTGCTACCCAATCAGAAAAATGCTTACAGTAAAATACAGAATAATTAACATACTGACAATGAACAGTAAAAATCTCTTTTAATAAATCAGTGTGTTTCTTTATATACCTGTCTTTACAAAACCACCTACCATGGCATGCTAAAAATGACACTGCAGTATACTGAAGTACTGAGTACAAATTAAATAAGAATTATTTCAAGAACACAGCTAAGCAGAATGCACAGATATACATTCATAGATAAAATATAAGAAGGGCTAATTAACAGTATAAAGAAGAGAAACAATGTTGGCTCTATTCATTTTCCTATGTAGGTAAAAGTACATGCTTTTGATTAAGACTCAATCCAGATATATGTGGATGCTTTCTGTAAACAAACACTGATGTCACTGGTTACTTTAAGAATTTGGGGTCATTATGAACAAAGTATAGCTTTTCATTCGAGTGTGACATGGAAGAATAATTTCCAATGTCAGAAACTGTGAACACAATACCGACATAAATTGTACATACTTGGTATGATTAGGCCATCACCTTTCAGTTTAATTCATGGACGGTATCTCAGTGCATGTTGGTCCTGGAACTAATGTAAGATAAAAATATTTTCTTTTCTAACAAAAAGATAAAAGTTATCTTAGTAAGAGATAAACATGGCTCTATGTTCAGGTATCCTTGAACCTCAAAATATAAACTGTGTCAATATATATATATATATATATATAAACTTTCTTCTAACACACACACACACACACACACACACACACACACACACAAGTAATTATTAAGATATTTACATCAAATGATTATTTCAGTACTTTTTTTAAGAGTCTAATTCAAAAATATTTCTGATCAAAAATACCTGTTATATCAATAAACCTGAATGTTAGGTGTCCATAATGTTTTAATCTTTAAAATAAAATAAAATAAAATAAAATAAAATAAAATAAAAAAGAAAGAAGGAAAAATTCAAGATTAAGAAGAAAGAATAACAATTTTTATTTCATTCTGTTTCAGTAGGTTAACTGATGTCAGAAACTGTGTACAGGATAGAAAAATGTCTGCTTCTGAATTCCTGGACAGGGAAGGGCTGTTTTTTATATACTGTCAACTGTCTAAAAATTATTAAATTTTTAGTACTGGATATGGATGAATGCTGCTGATTTATTAAAAATGAGATTTATATTGTACTTGTTAATCTAAATTAGCAGAGTTTAATCAGAAAAACTCTGTTATTCCAGCCATGACTACTAATAGTGTATTCCTTAAAATTAAGATTTGTATTATAATAAATTATTAGAAAATAAGTCAAGCATTAACTGATGTCTAAATACTTAATCTAAATTAGCAGGCTTTTATCAGATAAACATTGTTATATCAACCAAGTACTCAGGCAACTAATAGTGTATTCCTTAGAATTAAGTTATGTTTTATTGTTAATATTTGGTTATAATGAAGATAAGTCTAGCATGAACTCATACATTAACATGAACAATACATGAACAATAATGAATTGCAAAACAATAAAGCAAAACCAGTGCTGAATGTTTATAATTACAGTATATGTGTATCTATATTTATATATATATATATATATATATATATATATCACACACACACACACACACACACATACACACACACACATTGTTTAAATGTTTAATAATCTGATTTATAATTCTACAATACTCCATATGCACCTGCAACAGATATTAGATGATTTTATTTTTTTTATTTTTAATTTATTTTTTCACTGTTTGACATAATTATTTATAATTCATGTAACATGCAACAAAAATCCTTGGTAACTGAATATGTACTGAAAGAAAACTGTTACGAGGTAAAAGTAAAAAAAAAAAAAAAAAAAAAAAAAAAATCAATACGCAAAGCCTTGCTCTCATTTTCTTTATCTCAGTGTCCACATTACAGAATTACATATGCAAGTGCAATTAAATAAATGATTTTTCTTTTCATAGTTTAATAATAATAATAATAATAATAATAATAATAATAATAATATACATTTTTTTAACTGCTTTATTTTTGTTGTTTTTTATTTTTATTTTTATGTGGAACTTCTCTATTAGATATATTATATAGGTCATTACAAATAAAATTCAAACTATATCACTAGGATCTCACATGCTTTTAATAAACAATCAGTGATACTGGCTTCTTAATTGTAAACATAAACTAATGGAAAATTACAAATATGCATTATTCTAAATGAATGTGAATTTTTTACAATAAACACTGTGTATATATATGTGCACACACACCATCTGAATAATTAGCAAATGAATTAATATGAAATAATAATAATTTAATGCAATGTAATCTGTAATTTGTAATATATACAGGAAGAAAGAGGTTTTGAAGTGTGACTTTGCTACAAAAGAATAATCCCCAAGCAGCTACGAGACGCAAACAAACAAGAACATGTGGCTTGGATTAAACAGCTTATAAAAAATCTGCTGAGTCATGATGAAATGCAATTTCTTTTACTATTTCAACATATTATCATTCTATTTCTTTATGGATCAACCCACTGACATAAACATTTTTTTTTTTTTTTTTTAAAAAGATTACATGTATTAGGTATATTTTTAAACTATCATGTTACAAACATGAACATTATCAAGAACATTATCCTTGATCAAGAATCAATTAAATGGTTGCCTAATCATTCATGACGATCAAATATTTTATCACACAGCCTGGTTAAACATACTGATAAACATATAAAATAAAAACTGCTCATCCAAACCAAAGAGATTATTGAATAATTATGTTTAAGTGTAATTTTCCATACTTAATTAGAAATACATTTATAATTATTGAGATATTTAGAAATTAGAATTAACTGGACAGTTTTGTTAACAATAAAAATAAATAGATTATTGTTATAGTAATAAAGTACTGAATTAATTATTTTTAATTACGGATTAACTATAAGATTTTTTTTTAGCTGTTGCTATTATTATTATTATTATGTCTTAATATTATTTAACACACAATAATAATGATAATAATAATAATAATAATAATAATAATAATAATAATAATAATAATAATAATAAAAATTAATGCACCCTGTGTTTCTCAACACTATTTACGTTTTCCATCATACACATATATATAATTTTCAGCTTTTAGTATTATTAACTATGGGGTCTTTATGATCAATTGATACTAATACAGTGGAGTGATAGACGAAAGAGTAGAAGAAATTAGCGCTGTTTTCATTGACACGCTTTGATCTTTTCACACAGATTTTGTGCCCCTACGGAGTTGTTGACAACATTATAGTGACAATGTAATTGAAAATCACTCACCCCTGAAAAAGATCGTATGTCTTCACATGGTAAGCAAGAAATATTACCTGCTCTTGCTCAGCAGTGCATGAACGTCTGCATTCGTTCCAAACGATATCGGTTCTTTTGTAGTAACTCGCGGTTTTTGCAATGTAACAGTTAATTTGATTGGTCGGATCTGATTAATCCATTTCTGTTTTCCTTGCGCTTTCACATTCATCTGTGAATGCGGAGTTAATATTCCGATAAATTAAAAGAAAAACAGGAATATAAAAGTATACAAAACATATTTATTTCTGTATAGTATAAATTAATGAAGAAAAAAAAATAAAATAATTATTTTATCCTCAGCGGAGTGATGTCCCTTGAAGAACAGTGCACGAGGGTCACAAAACCATTACTAATTACAATCAGACGCTGGTAAATAACATAAGAAACTTTTAGAAGCAGGTTGTTATTTATTTATTTAAAATAAAATAAAAAATAATAATTAGGAACTATGATTTTACTTGGAGATATTTTATAATTATTTTATTTTTTCTTTCAGATTGAATATTTTGAAAGACCATGAATAATGGATGAAGTATCATCTTTGCATAAAGCTATAGCAGCTGGTAATCTTGACGATGTTCAGAAATGTGTAAAATCAGGTGCCAATGTCAACCATGTGTATGGGATGCAAGGGACAGCACTGTGTAATGCCATATATTCAAAACAGGAGAAGATAATTCAGTATCTCATTGAGTCTGGTTGTGATGTTAATATATCTGACTATGGAGGGGAACCTCCATTATTGCTGGCATTAAGGAAACGATTATTTGAAGCAGCTAAACATATCATTGAATCAGTCAAGTGTAATGTAAACATCTGTGATCCAGGTACAAAGAAAACTCCATTATGTTATGCAGCAGAAAATGGAATGAATGATATTGTGAAACTTCTCATTTCCAAACATTCTTGTAAAACTGACACAGTCGATGGTGATGGAAATTCTGCACTTCATTTGGCAATAACGGGAAATGATCGTGCCATTATTAAAACTTTAAGCAGAGTGCATGAATTGAAAACAGTGCACAACAATGCAGGACTTTTGCCAGTACACATGATTTCAAAAACTGGGGATGTTGAAGTCCTCAAACTTTTGTACGAAGATAATAAAAAATGTGGAGTTAGCCTGGCTGGAAGAGTCAGCAAAGATTTGAACTCTGGTACCAGTTTTAACAATGACACTCCTCTGATACTGGCAGCACAGTCAAGACACTTGGAAATGGTGAAGTATCTCATAGAACAAGGTGTGGACGTTAATGCTGTTAATAACAGGCACCAGACTGCTCTTCTTGTTGCTTCTGGGTTAAATAACTTAGACATAACATCCTTGCTGCTCAAGGCAGGAGCAGACCCCGATATCGGTGGAAGTTTAACTACATGCAATGCGGCAAATCCTGTAGGAGTTGTCCTCCATAACCAGAGACTGACACCTCTAGCTGCTGCAGCCATCTTTGATCATGTTAAGGTGGCAGAGATGTTGCTTAAAAATGGTGCTAGTATTACAATGTGTGATAATCGTGGTCAGTCGCCACTGTTTAAAGCTTTGCACCACAACTCTGTTAAAGCAGCTTGGTTACTGCTGAATGAAATCACAGACACACATCTTGATGTTCCCAGTTTTGGTTCGCCAGCAGAATCCTTGCTTCATGCAGTGGTCATGTGTACTGAGGATGCGTACGAACTTACAAAGTTTCTAATTCAACATGGCTGCTCCACCAACATTACAGATCGTCTGTCATACTTTCCATTACAAGCTGCCATCTCCTACGAAAACACTGCAGTTGTTGAAGCTATTTTAGACTGTGGTGGCGATGTACACATTACTGATTCTGCAGGCTGCACACCACTGCATATGGCAGCTATGGTGGGAAATGTGAAAATAGCAAAACTGCTCTTGTGTCATGGAGCTGATATTGACAGCAAGGCAGACGAAGGGACCGTTTTCTACACAGCGCTAGATTCCTACATGGAGAACTTTGCTCTGTTTCTCATAGAAGCAGGCTGTTCTCTGAACAAAGAGTGGTATCTGTTTGACAGCAGTGTGTCACAAGGAGAGAACTTGCAGTTTCCTGATGTTCTTGCTGACTACGACGAGTTCTATTCCTGGCTGAAAAACAAAGCCTCTAGTGTTCCAAGGCTTGAGCAGCTGTGTATTAAAACTCTGAGGAAAATGTTTTGTTGTAAGACTAAACGCTTCTCGGACATTGCTCTGTTACCCCTGCCTGCCAAACTGCTAGATGTCTTATCTTACAAGTAAATGAAAAATGTGATCTGACATTAAGAACTTTGAGTGACCTTCACTATAAATAATTTTTGACTATGTTGTTTTTAATAATTTTTATTTCTTGTTGGTTTTTATTTTTTGTTTGTTTATTTACAAGATTCGTGCCTTTTATATTGTTTGTTTTCATACCATAAATAAATACCAGTATTATCAAGTGACCAATTTGGTTGTTTGTAAAACTAAATGCTGTAAATCTTATCATTTGTAATTTAATGTTTTGCATATGAGAACTGAAACAAATTATTGTATATAAACTATAATTTAAATTTTGTTCATAAAACTGTTTGGATGTTAAATGAACTATTAGTGATATGTATAATATCAAATTCACATTTTTATGTTGCCTGGTTATGTGTTAAATCTTTATTGAGATTAAAAGAAACATTTCAAGTGCCTGAAGCAGTGTCATGTTTTCTTTTTAATGTTATGTTTGGTTTTTTTGTACATCTAAATGTAAAATAATCTTGACAGACTGAAAAATGGCAACACTGCTACTCTTTACTGATTACATTTTGTGTGCTTTACTTCATTCATTGTCGTTGCCTGTTATATTTTATTATTCTCTTTCTTTATTATCAAAGATTGGTTATAAATAATAAATAAAGCCTTTTATACATTTGAACAGGGCTGTAATTGGAATGGGAACTGGTCAGTCAAATGAAATGTTGTTTAATGACATTTCAGGATTTCAATATCATACTTGTTATTGTGTTGCAGATTATTCTTTAATAATTCCTAAATTTATGATAAAATTTACATCTTTCATTCAAATGTTTGATTTTACAGGCCCACCCCCAAAAGATTATTTTTGTTTTAATTTAAATAGACTGTTTATAATTATTTTCAGATGTGAAAAAAAAAAAAAAGCAACATGTTTATAACAATTTCATATTTTTATTTCTTTCATGTTTTAAATTATAGAAAATTAATTGTCACAGAATTCAAACAAAATGCAACAAAAAAGAAAAGAAAAAATTATTTATTTAATATACTGCAGGTGTAAACAGCCAGACATTAAACAAATTAAAAAAACACTCTTATTAAACAGATATAATACACACAGAAAAGAGATTTAGTACATACGGTGTTAAATTTTAAACAGATAATTTTCATTTCTTTTATGTTGCAGTTTCTTTTAAAATAAAAGTCAAGTTGGTATCACAGATTTCACAGTGGTTTTAAAATGTTTCAAATCAATGGTTCATCAAGCTGAAAATAAATTTTTTCTGGATTCTGAAGTCGACAAAACACGCACAAATTTAGTTCATTAAAGTCGTCCACTTGAGACATGGAAAATGGTTTTTGGCACTTGGAACACTGAAAACATTTAATTAAAATTTTTTAAAAACAATGAGAATATTTTCTCACAGAAAGGGAAGTACAAAAAACAGCCTTCATAGATAATACTGTGAGAGAACAGTCCAAACTGCTTTAAAGCAGAATAAAAGTAACACTAAATAGATCTTATCGTGCTACCTAATAAATAATATTACACATATTCTAATCACTGAGCTGCATGTAACATGTAACATGATAAACAATATGGCAAATGTTACAATGAGATGTAAAATGATGTGGCAAGACAAACCATATATGACTTATTATAACATACTGTGTAACATGATAAACAATGTAACTTACTGTAACAACTTTCAAACCAATGGATTTTTTGCTTTCCAACACTGCAGGAATTCTGTCTGAGTCTTCTATATTCCATAACCTGACAGTTGTGTCCTGAATCACAAATATTTCTATTTAAAGACTATTTTATATTTCAATGTTTTTAATTACACTGTATAGAACAAATGAAATTAAATTTAACCTTCACAAACAGTATTAATTACTTTAATTTCAACAGAAACAATGATCTGTCACTTTAAACATCACCATTAATAATTTTCTTATCATCTGTTTACATCTTACTTATAAAAACAAAAACAAAAATTAAATTAAAGTAACAAAATAAGAATAAATTAGAAAAGTAAATGGATTTTACTTTAGAAGCAGAAATCAGCCATCTTTGATTATTGCTGAATTTGACATCATTGACCCAACTTTGATGTCCCTGCAACAAAAATAAAATAAAGTTAGTTCTTTGTGATGAATAACATAACAAAACACACACGTAACAGCACAGCAGGATGCAATGCAACACAACACAACAACAAACAAACAACACTTCACAAGAATTAAGAGACAAAATTTGTTTCTTGAGCAATTAATCTAATGGAAAATATTTTTAATGTTACATTTACAACAAGGTTTTTTTTAAATTACACTAATGAAACACTAAGCCCATAGAAACCAAGCAACATGTTTGCTCTGTCATATTATAATAATAATAATAAAAGTATTTGTTGAAAAATAACAAACAATAAACCATAAGTAATAAAATGTGTTGAAATCTCAGTAACTGATGTATGTGGAAGGGATTAGTTTTAATGTCAGTAACAATGATAAATTAGAAATCTGAATGAAATAAAATAATGTACATCTCCTCTGTTTCACAATAAATCTACAACTAGACTTATTTTTGCATTTAAAAATATCATGTCTGTTCTAAAGTCAAAAACTGATTTTTGTGTCACCTGCAGTTTTAATTTGACAACGTAATGTTCTGCGTTCCAGACAACAATACAGTGATCGTACGAACCAGTGACCAGCATGAGACCTGAAGAGAGAAACATTTAATTAACTTTTCAAATGATAAAAAAATAAAATAAAAAATAAAAATAATAATAAAATAAACAAAGACAAAGGAAAATACAAAACAGTTTAACACTATCATCCTTATAAATTCAGTTTTGGGGAAGACATTTACCAGATTTAAATGAAATCTTTTAAATAAACTGAACATTTTTTTATTAAGAAATAATTAATACATAATCACTTAAGTAAATAAATAAATACAGTATACATAGTTACAGTAGAATTAACACAAAGTATGAGTTTATGTAAATGTATGTATATGTGTATACATGCGTGTGTTTGAAAGTAATTTACTTAGACTGTAAGCAGGGAAAAATGTAAATAGAGACATAACTGTTTTTAAAATATTAAATAAAATAATAAAAAGAAAATGAAATTGTCTGAGTTGATCTGAACTTACAGTCTCTGCTAAAATTGCTGCAGCTTACAGAACCATCATGTGGTCCTTTCAGAACATTAGGTCCATCATCCCTGGAAAAACAACAGATCTGGATTTATTTACTTGTCTCCAGTAGGTTTTTACCTTTTATTTTTTTTTTTTTATTATCATTATTATTATTATTATTATAATATAGATTATCGTTGCTGTAACAAAGCCACAGAACTGAGAGTAAATAATTTTGACATCAAAGTCATAGCTATAGTGAAATTTAAAACAAGCAGTGTATTTTTATTTTAAAGACATTTTGTTACCATATGAATTCAAAGATTAACAATATGACAAATTATATCTACTTTTGAATTTTCTTTTTACAATTTATAATATTTCAAAATAAAAATACCCATTAAATAATGAATAAACTGAATGATATATGAACTGAAAAATTGCTAACTGGCAATATTTGACTTTTAACCATACATTTTACAAAATACACAAGAGTTAGTGCCCTTGATCGGACCTTTAGCAATAATTTTGATTATTTACAACATTTCAAGACATAATTCTCTTGGGATTGTATTTATTATTAGCTGTTGTAAGTGTATTTTGTGTGAGAAATGTTGTTTAAAAATGTACCTGTACATTCCAGTAGCAATATCCCAAATGTTTATAGTTTTGTCCCAGGATGTTGTAGCAAAACTTCTCTCATTTCGTGAGATGGCACAGCTCGACACAACATTGGTGTGACCACTGAAGTCATTTAGAAACACCACATTATAGTAATAATACATGTTGACACAGTAACAGCAAACTTAAGTTACAATAATAACTCCTACCACTACCATCATCACTAATAATAATAATAATTATTATTAATATTACTGTTGTTGTTGTTATTATTATCACCACCCAGAGTTTCTCTTTTAAAAAAGAAAAAATTTAAAATTAAAAAAGCCAGCGAAAAGATTTTTTAAAATTGTTTAACATTATTATTTAGAGCTGGATTTGTACTTAAAGAACCTGAGATTTTATAGCGTAAGACATCATAATATTATATGTCATTTGGCTTCACTTTTTCTGTAGTAAATTCTTGTGAAGTTGAGATAAGAAACGTATATGTTGGGATTAAATGTACACAGAATTAAATAGAATATTTTGACAATTGTAACACTATTTTGTAAAACATGCTTACCATAAATAAGTTTTCATGACCAATTTATACATGACTGGTAATGAATATCTTTAAACATTTTTATCTTACAGATTGTTTATATATATATGTGTGTGTGTGTGTGTGTGTGTGTGTGTGTGTGTGTGTCTTTTTACATGTAATTATAACGGATACCTACTCAAGAGTTATTGTATTTTCACATGAACGTAGATCAAAGAATTTTGTGAATCTGTCCATAGAGGTTGTTATCACTTTATTGTTGTCAAATGAAAATATACATGAAGTCACTGTACTTTTGTGAAAATCTGAAACAAAAACAATGAACACAGGCTGGGATCTTGTTTGAAAATATGTTAAAGAAAAGAATGTAAACATACTGGAAAATTACTTTCACTGATGTATGTGGAAGGGATCAGATTCAGTCTTGGGCACAAATACAAAGATTTTAATTAAATAAAAGAATGAATATACACCTTTCTTTCACAAGGATGTTGTAATATAATATTACAATGTATAAATTTATTTTATCAGAATATTTGTGTTAAAATAAAAGAATGCATCAGAATAATCAAAATATATCATATTTTCAATTAGGTTGCACTCACCACTTCTTATTTTTGAAAACCATAACCATAATCTGTATTTTTTTTTATTCAAAATCATCTTGAATATAAATGAATAAAAATTATACTAAAACAAAAACTAAAAAGAAAAATGGATAAAAATATATCTGCACCTTTCAAATGATGTATAATGTTTCCTGTTCTGGTGTCTGCTATTTTAACTGTGTTGTCGAAATCTGATCCTGAACAAACAAGTTTACCATCATACGAAACTTTGCAACATGTCGCAGCCCCTCCATGCCCATATTTCCACTACAACAAAACAATATGAAATAAAATAAAATTCAGTATCACTGTATCATTGTATGACAATATAAAATTTAAGAATAATTTCATGATTAATTGTATACTGTATTCTATAATTACATTATTTTAAAACAATCTTTGATGTACTTTTTTTTTTTATTAGATTTAATTATGAAATACGAAAGATGAATGAAGAATATAAAATACTTTAAGTGAGGAAATTTGAGATGAAGGGTGATTTAGCTGAGAGAAAAAAGAGAGAGACATGGAATTTCATGTATGCATGTGTGAAATGAAATATTTAAATATGAAGCTCAATGTACCAGACAAACTCCAGTTTCAGTGTCCCAGTATTTAATCATTTTATCCCAGCCTGAGGAAACAAATCTGAAAACAAACCAAACAGAAATGAATCAACTTAAACATTCAAAATTAAATTCACATCTGTTTCTATATTATGAAACAAAAGAACAGATATTAGATATTACCTAAGCCCATCATGATTTGGCCTTGCTTCACTGACTTCCATAGAATGAATGTCATCATACGATCTAAGAAGACGGCCTGACCTGAATTTCCACAGTTTTACAGATTTGTCATCAGATGCTGTTATGACTACATTATCATTGATCAGTGTGTCACAACTGTTAACACTTTCTGTGTGACCACGCAACACCTGAATTCGAACCTGAAATAAGCCAAAACAAAATATATTGTTCGGAATTTATGTCTGTGTGTCGCAGCACAGAGAAAAAAAAAAAAAAAAAAAAAAAATGAATTAAATAGTAATGACAACGAAAAACAAAATTCTTGTCTAACAAGTTAATAATAATAATAATAATAATAATAAGAAAGAAGAAGAAGAAGAAGAAGAAGAAGAAGAAGAAGAAGAAGAAGAAGAATATATTGCTGAAAATAAATTTATGAACTTGAATAAATTGATTCGATAAGAAAAACCTTAGCTAAATCTTCGTTTTCCCATAACGCAAAAGTATACTTTCTGTCGTCTTCAAGGCTGAAAGTTCGTGTAAGTTCAACAGCTAATGGATTTTGGTCTTTGTCTGCCATTGCTATGGATATTCAGTTAAATTTATTTTTATTTATTTTCTGAGATGATGAAAACTTCATCAGGCCTTTCGATCAAAAGCGTCTGTGGTTGCCATCTATCCGAACGTAAACCGATTTAGATCTCGTATCGATTTATGATAGTCGCCATTACAATTTAATTTCAGTTTTGCATTATAATTAAATATCATTTTCATTATTAAATTGTTATTTAATTTGTGATGTAATACTAAATTACTATTGTTATTTTGAATATATTTTACTTATTTTTCAATTCATAACATATTGCGACAACAGATCATCAACAGATCAAGATGGACGAATCTGAGGGACACGCAGGTAGGATAAAAGACAAATACTGTATTTTGTTCGTAATTACTGTATTCACAGTACATGAAATTTTGGTTATTTTGTTTTAAATGTGATTAACTTTGTTACCTTAAAAAGCTATTAATGTTTTAAGGCTTCATAATGCGAATAATTTGCAGTTTCCGTGAAGATTTCGGTACGATTTTTATGTAGGTGTAGTTTATCTTTTAACACCTTGTTTTGGGGATCGTTTTAAGCCATTTATTACAGTTTTTGTCACGCACATTTAAACACATGCGCTGACGTTAGTATTGAAAAGAAATAATAATGAATGATAAAAGTTCCATAATCTGTTTTTAACAGTACTAAAAATGAATAAAAGAAAAAGTGATGTTTTCACTTTATGTTTTTTAAACGGCAACATAAACTATGATAAAACACAGGCTGAAATCAACAATAAAACATGCACACATGTTAAAACTTAAATTAATTGTTATTTTAATTAAATAGGCCTATGTGCCATTTGTATAACAAATGATGCAATGCATAGTAAGTTGTTTATTCTTTTTTCTTTATTAAATTTTATAATATTAATAATAATATCTTGATCTAATTCCATAACTGTGTGTTTGTACATTGTTTTATTGTCAGCTTGGATTCAGGCAGCCATCAAATAAAAGTTTCATGTAACTGAAATAACCTTTAATTGCAAGATTACTGTATGATATGTTGGTGTTTTATATATGTAGTTTTGTTTTAATTATTATTATTTTATATAATATGTATTTGCTTGTCCAGAGTTGTGTGTGTATGGCTGTGCATTGATTTGTATTTTGCAGGCATGCATACATGAATCTTTGTGTACATACATTGAACATATGTTTACTTATCTGAGTTAATATATTTTCATACAAAAAATAAAATTCATTTTTATTTTTTTATTTTTTATTTTTTTTAAGTGAATATATATATATATATATATATATATATAATTAGTAAGTACTATTGGTGGCTCTTGCTATTTTGTTTTTACAAAATAGAAAATAAAGAAATCTTTATTTTATGCTACTTTCAGCCATTATCCTAGCTGAACTAAGTACAGTGGCAGTCAGTTCTCATATTTTATTGATTAACTTGTGTAACTTGTAGAAAATAGACTGACAAAAAGAAAACTTTAATACATCTCAGAAAATTTTCAGTTTCTGTTGAATGGAAAATTAAAAAAAATATATATATATAAAAAATCACATACAAAATTATACTGTTTAAAACAATTGCTTTTAACATTTTTGTTTCACATAATTATTCATAATTATTCAATTTTTGTTTGTTTATATTGTGAATCATATTTTATTTTGTTACATTTATATATAATTTTTTTTTATAATAATTAAAAATTTAACAGTGTTAATGTTATTATTAGCAGAATATGTTTTCGTGTACATATCCAGTAATACAGGATGGTAAAATACATCTGTAGATAAACAGTGAAACTTTTGAAACATATTTATATGTTATGTCTACTGAAACAAATATGTCTGTGTTAATCTGGCGCCTGGTTTTTCAGTGTACATTATTAAAAAGAAGAGACTTGTTGTTTTATATCAGACAGACTGATGGAAGGCATTTCTCATTTTGAAAACATTTTTATTTTTATTTTATTTTTTTAAATCTTTATACCTTAGCTAGGTACCTAGGTACCAGAAGTATGTTGATTCCACGAAAGCTTGTTAATATATAACTCCTAGTCTTAGCATCTTTCAGTTTAAACTTAAAATACTTCTGTTGTCAATTCTAAGGCAGATTAAAATAAAATAATCATCTGCTGTATCAGCTTTGTCAACAAAGTGCATCATTAATGTGTGTAACGAGGTAAATATTTTATTTATAAATTTAACTGGCTGCTGTATTTGTTTTTAAATAATTTATTTACTCATTGTTTGCTTTCAGATATCTGTCGAGTGTGTAGGTGTGAGAGCACCCCAGACAAGCCCCTGTACCACCCGTGTGTTTGTACGGGGAGTATCAAGTTCATACACCAGGACTGGTGAGTCACGTACATGAGATGATAATTATTTATAGTTATCGCCCTGGGTTACAGATGCTAAACAATAATTATTTTTATCAGCCTAGTTTTACTGTAGATAAAAATAGCCGTGATATTTGACTTGTTCATCACTCAGAAGATGTTAAATGTCATCACTATTTTTATCCACGGCAATACGTTTGATAAAATAGTGTCACGTTTTGTCTTGAATCACGTATGCTTATTTCAGATATTTCTTACTTGTTTTATATTTGTATAACTTATATAAACTCTCTCTCTCTCTCTCTCTCTCTTTCTCTCCCCATCCACTTCTAAGGATTTTATGTTTATAATATTTGTATTATTTTTTTATTATCGTTTAGTTTTCATTATGATTACTAAATTGTATGCATTTAATATCACTATTTAAAATTAAGAATGCATGAAAGATGTTCACATGAATATCTCAAAACTTTAAGATAAATTTATTTATTTAATGTGTTTATTTTTATCAGTCTGGTTCAGTGGTTGAAGTACAGTCATAAAGAATACTGTGAATTATGCAAGCACAGATTTGCTTTTACTCCAAGTAAGTCACCTAATAAATTACTCTTTATTCAAGTAATTCACTTAGCAAACAGTGTATTTAAAAAGGAATAAGAATGTAAGATAATATTAAGAATTATTTTAGTAATTAGAACCATAACTTAGGCTCATTAGAGGCTCATAATGCTATGTATAAGTTATAAAGTTTATTTTTAAATATTTATTTTCAATCTAAAATTAAAATTGATGTGTAAGAGTATTTAGTGCAAAGTCAAGTCACAAATATTAGAATATTTAATATTCTTTTAACTTAAAGAATCTTACCTGAAGCTTGTTTTTATTTTTTCTATTTCTAAAAAAAAATACAAGAAAGAAAGAAGAAATTATCTGATTCTAACTAAATATTCTTTCATTGTTTTGATTTGTTTGAACCCGCTGATACACTTGAAATGTTTGACATGTGCAGTGTTGTGTAAATATTTCAGTTTATTCTCCCGACATGCCGAAGCGACTGCCCATCAAGGACATAGTGAGTGGATTAGTGACGAGCATAGCGCGGGCAGTGAGGTACTGGTTTCACTACACACTGGTCGCCTTTGCCTGGCTTGGAGTAGTTCCGCTCACTGCCTGTAAGTCTCATCTTCTTTATATCTCTGTCTCGTATTTACACACACTGAAACAAAAACACAACACACACATGCACATTCAGACACACAAATAGTATGCACAGACACAAGTACATCCATGCACTCAAGCACACAGAGTGATAAAATAACATACGTAGCCTACGAATGTATTTTGAAATGATGAAACTAAACATTTCTGTGGTGTTTTCTCTGTCAGGTCGTATTTATAGATGTCTCTTTACCGGTTCTGTCAGTTCACTTCTCACCCTGCCTCTTGACATGCTGTCAACGTAAGTGTCTGTTTACTTACAGTTTAATAATGATAATAATAATATTTTTAATAAAAGTGAAATGAAAATTAGTATGAAATTTGATTATTTTATCATTACGATTTACCCAAAAAAATTTAAAAAAAAAAAATTCATTCTCAGATTTGAAAAATTAGGTGAATAAAAAAATGTTACTTAGATAAAATTTGATTTTACTATTACACAAAAGTCCCCACTCCCATCAAAACAAACAGAAATCTTTTAGAGCAGAGTCCTATTACAGTTTTATTTTAAAATCTTATTATTTAACTGCAAACAAAACATTTTTTACTTCACTATCTATTTTGTCTGGTTATTAGACACATAATTTAATACAATATGTTTTGTGCACCATTGTTTATTAATTGTGAAACCTGACTTCAGCATCTGTTTTTCGTTTTCAGAGAGAACTTGGCAGCTGATTGTTTCCAGGGATGTTTTGTAGTTACATGTACTCTGTGTGCATTTATCAGTCTCGTGTGGTTACGAGAACAGATTCTACACGGCGGAGGCCCTGATTGGCTGGAACAGGAAGACCAGGGAGCCAATCAAGCAAGGGTAATGCTTTATGAATATTTTGAAATTTTCATTAAATGTTTATAGAGTCATTTCGGTTTCTTTTCTCTCTCTCTTTTGAATGTACTGCTGAAATAATGTAAGAAAAAGAAATGGAAAAAAAAAAAAAATTATTCCAAACAGACACCCAAAAATAATTTTATTAATCTAAAATAAACTATTTTCTTTAGAATTAGTATCAGAAATTTCAGAATGCTTTGAATCTTTGTCAGATGAATTATACTTTTGTATTTTCCAGAATATATTTGATGGTGGAGCTATGAATAATTTGATTGGTGGGTTTGCTGGAGGAAATCGGATGCAAGCCAATCAAAATGAAGGTAACAACCAGGCAAATGGAGGCGAGGAAGAGCGCGAAGAAGGGGATGAGGATGGTGATGCAGCAAATAATGGCAACAATGCAGCTCAAGGTAAAATACTTAATTATTTTTGTAACTACATAAACAAATATCTTTCATCATTCTCTGTTAGTCCATCATATCAATATCACACTATCATAATAATTGGTTATCATTATTATTAAAAAAAAATTCTGCTAATACACTAACACTTAAAATTTTATTTATGCTTAGACTTTACCCAGCTTGATTTTTACTGTCAACGTTCATTGTGACAACCAATAGTAATAATGTTAAAATAAACAACTTACTGTAAATAAGAATTAAGTAGTAGATCATTTGAAAGATGGATTTAGTGTTTTATAAAATGAATTTTTCAAATTAAACTTAGCAAAATATAATTTTTATTTAATTTTTCAGATGACAACAACTGGAATCACATAGAATGGGACCGAGCAGCTGAAGAACTGACTTGGGAAAGGGTAAAACTTTTATTAGTTTATTATAAACATGTTGTCTGACAAGAAGAATTCTACATTTAAAATCTTTATATTTATGCCATATTCTTTAAAGAATTCTTAAATAAGGTAATAACAATTCATGAATTTCAGATTTTAAGTGTGGTGGTTAAAAAAAATTATTGATTAATATGCAGGGTTTTTATGTTTGTTTTTTTAATTGAGTAGGTTTCTTAAATTGCATTATCCTGTTTGAAGGTTTTTAGAAATTTTTAGAGGTTTTGTGAAAATTTAGAAAAAAAATGTTTTATATATTTGTATAGCCTTGTCTTTTTCTAATAAAGTCTAAATGTCTCAAAGACAAAAATAATTTTAAACAAAAATGTTTCTGATTTGATTTCTTTCAGCTGCTTGGGCTGGATGGGTCTTTGGTTTTTCTGGTGAGTTTTATAAATCTGCATTTAATAAAGAAATGAATTTGAATTCTACCTGCCAAATTTAGAACATTTTTAACTTCATTTTGAACAGTTAGGCACTCATGAATAAGTTAAAATCATTTTCTGTTGCTTAAATTTTTAACTTACAATTATATTCATTATTTAATATTTCTTTTTAAGATCCAAAACATTTTTTTTTTCTTTCTTTCAGGGTATTCTAAACATTGATTTATTTATTCATGTTTCGTGTATTTGATCATTGTTTTGTTTGTTTCAGGAACATGTTTTCTGGGTCGTATCACTAAACACTCTGTTTATTGTTTTGTTTTGTTTCAGGAACATGTTTTCTGGGTCGTATCACTAAACACTCTGTTTTTTGTTTTTGATCACTGAACACTCTGTTTATTCTGGTGTTTGGTAAGTTTTAACTAATTCTTCATCTGTGATATGTTTGCAAAATGATTTTAAGTTACTTTTGTTTCTCTTGAAACTCTTTAATTTATGTAAGGATGTGTTTCAATGAGTTATGTATCTGAATTATTTAATATGAATATTCCTGTTTAAAAAAAAGTGATTTTCTTACAGATATTTTTTAAATTCAATACAAATTAATAAACAAAGGAAAGAAAAAGAAACCATAATTTTTCTTTCTTACTTACAAACCTTTTTTATTTTAATTTTTTAATTATTATTATTTGTTTTTGAATCTTTCATTACATTAATAAAAATAATGTAATATCTTATATTAGACACTAACTTCGATATTTTGTATGTTATAACTTATATATTATTTTTTAAATTTGTTTTTTAACTTTCAGCTTTTTGTCCATATCATATTGGCCATTTTACTCTGATTGGATTTAAAATGGATGATTTTGTGAGTATAGAATATAGATTTTTTAAAATTTCATTCGTAACTTTAATGCAGTTTTATCTATTTAATATTATATGAGTACATCCATGCTTTCATCTCTACATGATTATAAATATTATATTCATATTAATTTATTGTTTTTATTTTTTATTTTTAACTAAATATCTAGTTATCATGTTATCTTGAATGGTATGCTTTTTATCATAATTTGAACAAATGTGATATTATAACAACTTAATGTCTCTGTGAATGTTAAAAGAGAAGTGATAGGTTTGTGTGTGTTTTAGGCTATTCTGTCTGAGTTCTGTGAATGTTAAAAGAGAAGTGATAGGTTTGTGTGTGTTTTAGGCTGTTTTCTCTGAATGTTAAAAGAGAAGTGACAGGTTTGTGTGTGTTTTAGGCTGTTTTCTCTGAATGTTAAAAGAGAAGTGACAGGTTTGTGTGTGTTTTAGGCTGTTGTTTCTCTGAATATTAAAAAAGGTTTGTGTGTGAAAAGTGACTGAGTTGTGTGAATGTTAAAAAAAGGTTTGTGTGTGTTTTAGGCTGTTCTCTCTGAGTTGTGTGAATGTTAAAAAAGGTTTGTGTGTGTTTTAGGCTGTTCTCTCTGTGAATATTAAAAAAGGT
Source organism: Chrysomallon squamiferum (assembly GCA_012295275.1). Classification (NCBI taxonomy): domain Eukaryota; kingdom Metazoa; phylum Mollusca; class Gastropoda; order Neomphalida; family Peltospiridae; genus Chrysomallon; species Chrysomallon squamiferum. The sequence goes on from CM022667.1 coordinate 4,908,177, forward strand.
TTGTGTGTGTTTTAGGCTGTTGCGTCTCACTTTGAGGGGTTGGTGACAACTCTCACTGGATACATCGTCATTGCTGTCTCCCTCATTGTTCTCTATGTTCTATGTTCCATGACTCGACTGAAAAAGTAAGTCACTGTCATATTTCTTTATTTTATTTTTAATTTTGATTTTTATTTACTTTTAAAATCTTTTTTATTATATATTTAAAATCTTTTTCTTATTATATTTTATTTAACTAATTTCTTTTCTTCTGCTCCATTCTGTTTGTGTTTTATTTTATTTTATTTTATTTTATTTTATTTTTTTTTTTTTTTTATTATTATTTTTTTTATTATTTTTTTTTTTTTTTTTTTAATTCTATTTCATATAGTATTAAATATATTAAAATATTCTAATCTCTATTTATAAATCAAAAATCTAATTTATTTTAATTGATTGTTATTATTTTTGTTTTAGGTTTCACAGAGTTCTGGGTCTATGTTATGTAGTTGTCAAGGTGAAGCTATTGGTTGTCGTAGAGATAGGATTGTTTCCACTTATATGTGGCTGGTGGCTTGATATATGTTCGCTGGTGAGTCTCGTTATCCAGTCATTCAGCACACTGTGAGGAATTTCATGTTGAAATTAAATTTCAAAAGAAACAAAAGAAAAGATTGGAATATCTTGGAATCTGGATACTTAAACATTCTTGGAATATTCTGGAATTACTTTTCAGAAGACCTCTCCAAACTGAAATGACTGTTTTATGTAAATGAATAGGAAAATTGTGCAAAAATCAAAAATTACTAAATGTGATGAAGACATTATAATAATGTTAATATTTCTGTTTTTAAAAATACAACTTACAAACTAATATTTGTGTTTTTAATCCTGCAGGCAATGTTTGATGCGTCTCTCAAAGATCGTAAGAGCAGCTTCCACCAGGCTCCTGGCACCTCCATGTTCATTCACTGGCTGGTTGGCATGGTCTACGTTTTCTACTTTGCCTCCTTCATTCTGCTCCTTCGAGAGGTCCTTCGGCCTGGAGTCCTCTGGTTTCTGAGAAATCTCAATGACCCTGAGTTTAATCCTATACAGGAGGTACGATTAGTGAAACATGTTTAAACAACAGATTTTAAAATACTACATAATTAGTATATATCAAATTTAATTTCTCTAAAAGAAAGTCTAATAAAGTCTAAATTCAAATACTTAAATTTTAAGTTAATAATACTACATCTCTCTCTCTCTGATTTTGCCTCTCCAGTGTCCTTTTCTCTGTCTTTTGTACCTCATTCATTCTTCTTCTTCTGTTTTATACAGCTAAAATATATATTACATTTATTAAAGATTTCTTCACTTACATTTTCTGTGTGATCTTTCAGATGATACATCTACCAGTGTACAGACACATTCGACGATTTGTGGCATCAGTGGTAATTCATTTTTTCTTTGTAACAGAAATATCTAATGATGTGTGATAATGTTAATTGTTTCTTTGTAACAGAAATATCTAGTGTGTATGTTAATGTTAATTTTTTATGTTATAACCAGAATTATCTGATGATATTGTTTCTCTTGTGAGTACATGCTTGTGTATGTTGATGTAGATGTGTGTGTTTGTATGTATGCTTGTTTACTATCTGTATGGCATTCTGAAAGACATATATATATTATGTTGACTAATATTTTCTTGTAAATGTATAATTTGTGTCTGTGTTATGTGTGTGTGTTTGTGCCTGTTTATACGAGTGTGACAGTGAGTTATAGGAATTTAAGCATTTCACAGTATTTAATCTTCAATTTTATTTTGAAAGCAGTCAGCTTCTGCATATTATGAATTTATATCTCTGTTTGATTATTTTCAGATAATCTTTGGCAGTACAGTGCTGTTGATGCTGTGGTTGCCAGTACGAGTGATAAGAAAAATATTTAAAGGATTTTTACCCTACCACGTCATGCTTTCAAGGTGCTTTTTGTTATTACATTATTAAAATATATTTATTACTAAATTACATTTGGTGTGTGTGTGTGTGTTTCACTGAACTGTAACTAGAAATGTGTTAATTTGTCTGTGTTTGTGTGTGTGTTTCACTGAACTTTGTATAGAAATGTGTTAACAATGTGTTTATACTTTGTTTGTGTTTCAGTGATGCTCCAGTCAGTGAACTCTCACTAGAGCTGCTGCTGCTGCAGGTTGTGTTACCAGCTCTGTTAGAACAAGGCCACACCCGGGTGTGGCTCAAGGGACTTGTGCGGGGTTGGACTATCGGTGTCGCCTACATCCTCAACCTCCGATCTTACCTGCTCGGAGATGTCAACCTTACTGATGAGGTTAACCTCATTTAGATTTATTATATTTTTATTTAGTAAATTAATTTCTGTTAAAAATAACTGTTCAGTATAATAAAAAAAAATTAAATAAAGGTTTTTTATTTTTTTATTTTCATTTAATAATTTGTACTTTTAGTTAATTTTATGTTTGTATCAGTTTTTTTATATTCTTTTGTTTCTTTTTAACATTTAATTTTCAAAAAGAATACCTTATTTTATACTAAATGACCAGATAACAAAACTTACTAGATAACATATATATGTCTGTTAGAATGTATTTTAGTGTCTACTACGTTTTGTATATTAGGTTTATCTTAGTATATATTAGATTTTGTAAACAATACATTGTATGTGTAATATTATACAAAATCTACTATATCACATATATATATATATATGTTTATATAAACTGTATAATATATTTATCTTTCACAGGATGACATTGTTCAGGGGGACCAGTTAGCCCCGCCTGCAGCACCAGCTCCACCTAACAACCCTGGTGTACCCCTCCCTATACAACAAGGGCCGGCAGAGGGCCTAGGCGCAGCCCACCAAGCCATGCTTCAGGGTGGAGGACCCACCGGATTTCAGCCCTACAAGAAACCCTCCTTCTTTGCTGTCAGGGTAAGAGTTTTCATACTTTATTCAGCAGTCTTACTTGTTCATGCTGTTTGATGTTATTACTACAGTCCTGTATATATTATTTTTTTTATTATAATTTTTTCTATCTTTATCCTTCTGTAGACTTTTTTTTTAATCAGACTATTTAGGCATCTTATTTCAGTTTCTGTATCTAAAGCTATCATTACAGTATTTTAAATAATTCAAAGACTATGTCTGTGTTTAAATAACTCAAAGACTGTCTGTGTTTAAATAATTCAAACACTATGTATTTAAATAACTCAAAGACTATATCTGTGTTTAAATAATTCAAACACTATGTTTGTATTTAAATAACTCAGAGACTGTGTTTGTATTTAAATAACTCAGAGACTGTCTGTTTAAATAATTCAAAGACTATGTTTTATTTTTCAAAAATCATTCAATAAAAACAATGTTTGTATTTAAATAACTCAAAGACTATGTCTGTTTAAATAACTCAGAGACTGTTTGTATTTAAATAACTCAAACACTATGTTTATATTTAAATTACTGAAAGACTATGTTTGTGTTTAAATAACTCAAAGACTATGTTTGTATTTAAATAACTCAAAGACTATGTTTGTGTTTATGATTATTTCAGGTTCTGTTGCTGGTGGCTCTCATGTGTGTTACTCTGTTTGCAGCAAGCCTTGTTTCTCTTGTAGCACCAGGTAACAACAAGTTTTTATTTTCCTAGACACTGTCACATTCACCATTTTTTTATAGACAGACGTGATGTTAAATTTTATATCACAGTTAAATTTATACATTTTCAAGAAAATTTAACAAAAACCAAAGCAGGAGAAAAGAAAACACAAAGCATGAAACTGTTGTCAGATAACTGACTTTAAAATAAAATATACTCTAAAATATTTTTATTTGTATTCATATCCTGAAATTATACATCCTAAAATGATAAAGTAATAAAAGTAAAAAAGCTTTTTCAGACAAGCTTTTCTTTTCACTTTGTTTCAAATTATATCAGATGGACTAAAATTTGTATTTAATTGAAAAACATTTATGATAGTAAATAATTTTCTTATCATTCATTTTTTTCAAAATTAGATTTTGTTTTCAATCTTTTTCATATTATATTGTACCTAAAAATATTACTGTTATTATAATAGTAAATTCATTTTGTATCTTTCAGTTTTTCAAAGAAGCTTTTCTTTTCTGTTAGTTTCAAATTAGATTAGTGAACAAAATTTGTTCACAAAATTTTATTATGATAGTAAGTTAGTTTGTTATTTTCAGTTTTTCAGACAAGCTTTTCTTTTCTGTTTGTTGAAATCAAATTATATCATGTGAACAAACTTTGTTTATAAAATGTTATTATGGTATTTTAAGTTAGTTTTTTATTGTCAGTTTTCATCGGGCGTCGGCTGATGTCTGTGTGGATGGGGGACTCGAAGATACACGAGCTGTACACTGCAGCGTGTGGACTCTACATCTGCTGGCTCACTCTGCGAATTGGAACAGTGCTCTACAACTGGATTCCTAAAGGATCATCAGTCATCCTGAAGAAATTAAAAGAATGGGGCTTGCTGGTAACAACTGTTATTTGTTTTTTTATTGTCACTGATATTGTTGTCTTGTTATTACTACTATTGATATTATTATTATTATTATTATTATTATTATTATTATTATTATTATTATTATTATTATACTTTTCACAAATCACCAGTTAAATACTTACATAAAAACACTTAAAATGTTATTAATTCATGATAATTAATTTATTGTGTGTGTGTGTGTGTGTGTGTTTGTTAGAATATTTGTGTGTATAATATGTATTTAAATCCACATGCTACTTATTTGTTTACCTACTTATAAATTTATGTACCTATTTAATTTATTTACTTATTTATTTATTTAGTTAGTTAATTACTTAGTTACCTTTTTATTTATTTATTTAATTATTTTTATTATTTAAATATATTTATTTATTTAAATATTTATTTTTTTTTTTTTTTTTTTTTTTTTTTTTTTTTTTTTTTTTTTTTTTATTTACTTGTTTACACTTCCAGGCTGTGAAGTCACTGTTGATAGCTGGAGTTCTGATTGGACACCTTTGTTTGTCTGTTTGTTTGTTTGTTTGTTTATTTGTTTATTTATTTACTTGTTTACACTTCCAGGCTGTGAAGCCACTGTTGATGGCTGGAGTTCTAATTGGACTCATTTGTTTGTTTGTTTGTTTATTTGTTTATTTATTTACTTGTTTACTTCCAGGCTGTGAAGTCACTGTTGATAGCTGGAGTTCTGATTGGACTTGTTTGTTTGTTTGTTTATTTGTTTATTTATTTGTTTGTTTACATTTCCAGGCTGTGAAGTCACTGTTGATAGCTGGAGTTCTGATTGGACTTGTTCCTCTGCTGCTTGGTTTACTCTTTGAACTTGTTGTTGTTGCCCCACTCCGAGTTCCTCTCAACCAGTCACCTGTGTTCTTCCCCTGGCAGGTACAGTTCACTTACTAACTTACTAACCAGACTAGACTGAGTGTCACAGCTCCTGTTAGTTCAGCAGGCTTCTCCAGTTAACTGTCAGACTGTGTGGTTATTGAAATCCTGGGAGTCTTCTGAAAAGTGCATATAAAAAACCTCACTAAAAATATATATATATAAATATATTAAATAAAATAGAATAAAAAATAACACTGTTCTTAATTTGATTAATCAGTAGGACTTTACCTATAGCATCTTCATAAAATATATGTAATATTTAAATAATGTGTTCAGTTTAATGATATTCAAGTATTTATAATATTTTAAATATTTTCGGTTTAATGATATGTAAGTAAATATAATACTTCACTACAGGTTTTAGCTAATAATGATATGTAAGAATATATAATATTTCACTACAGTTTTTGTTAATAATGATATGTAAGTATTTGTAATGTGTTCTAGGACTGGGCTCTGGGTGTGCTGCATGCTAAGATAATCTGTGCGGTCACTATGATGGGTCCACAGTGGTGGCTCAAGAGGGTCATGGAGCAGGTTTGTTCATAAAAACATTTAAAAATAATAATAAACTCTAAAACTATCCATTACCTGATTTTAAATTTTTTTTAAATTATTGTTATTTTATTTTCTTGGTTTCATGTTATTACTTCATAGTTTATTTTATTTTATTTTATTTTATTTTATTTTATTTTATTTTTTTTTTTTTTTTTTTTTTTTTTTTTTTTTATTTATTTATTTATTTTTTTTTTATCATATTTTTTTTTATTTTATTATAATATATTTTTTTTTAACTGAATTTTGCTATCAGTTTCCTCACATTTAACTGTTGATCATGTGAGTGTTTTTGTCGCTGTTTCTCTAGGTGTACAACGATGGTTTAAGGAACATGAATCTGAAGTTTATTTTGAACGGTCTGTGTTTTCCTGTCTGCGCTGTGCTGGGCATGTCTCTCGCGGTTCCTTATGTCATTGCAAAAACCATCGTGCCAGCATTCGGTAAAAATCTATTTTAGAAAATACCAGGTTTTAAAATAAATAAATAAATAAATTGTCTGTAAGTTAAGGCTAGATGTTGAATAGATCCACAGAAGTGAGAAATTTCAAACTTAAATTAAAAATTAAAAATAATAAAATCATTAATTATTTTTTTATAAAAATATTAAAAATCTGTAAATCCAAAGTGAATCAAGTCTGTCTTTTTTTGCTCATTATTACAAAAAATGATAAAACTATTGTTTTGTTTGGGGTTTTTTTTGTTGTTTTTTTATGCATTTTCTTATCTTAAACAAATTATTTTGAAAATATAATTCAAAATTTACATTATTTAAAAAATATATAAAATTTAAAATTTACCTTATTTTGAAAATATAATTCAAAACTTACATTGTTTTAGAAAATTAAATAATTTAAAGTATACATTATTTAAAAAAATAATTTACATTTGCAGCTATCAGACTAAAGTAATTATTTTTTAAATTTTCAGGTGTAGATTTTGAAACGGAGAACCAGGTGGCGCGACACATCTACCCATTCCTGCTTGCCGTCATCGGCTTCGTGTCGATGTTCATCTTTCAACTACGTCAGTTCAAACGTCTTTACAACCACATCAAAGACGACAAGTAAGTCAAATAAGAGAACTGGCTTAGTTCAGTGATTAGAGTGTTCTCATATCTCCAAATATCACAGTTTTATTAAAAATTTCAATAGCTGACTGTGGAAAATTATTATTATTTTGAAATATCCAGAGAAAAATGTCAATCAGTAATCTTTAACAGAATTATTAGTTAAATGATTGATTCTCAGTACTGTATAAGAATGATAATGAGTCAAAGAGAAGAAAGTGGGCAGTTATTGTTATTATTATTATTACTACTATTTTCTTTTTTATGACTATTGTTATTATTTATTATTAGTTATTACGATTACAGTTATTAGTATTATGTGTTTTTTTACTTTTTATCATTATTATTAACATTATTATTATTAATTATTATTAATATTATTATTATTATTACTATTATTATTATTATTATTATTATTATTACTATTATTATTATTATTATTATTATTACTACTATTATTATTACTATTATTATTACTATTATTATTATTACTATTATTATTACTATTATTATTATTATTATTATTATTATTATTATTATTACTATTATTATTACTATTATTATTACTATTACTATTACTACTACTACTACTGTTACCTGTGTGTGTGTTTCAGGTACCTGGTAGGACAGAGACTAGTGAACTACGTGTCTAACACTAAGCGCGGCAGATCAGTGAGTTCCATGGGGGACACAACAGCAACGTGATCCAGCGCTAAAAACTCTTTTTATACACTCGGAGCTGTCAATCAACCTCGCTTGGAGACTTTGTTTTCTTTTTAAACAGTCTTCTTCTTCTTTTTTAATGGAAGAATCCCCAAGATACACAATTTATCAAATGCACCATAACGATATACATTTTTTTTTTTTTTTTTTTTTTTTTAACCTATGTGTTGATGTTCTTGGCTTGGTGAAGGATAAAGAAAAAAAAAAAAAAAAAGTTCAAAAAAACAACAGAAAAATGATGAAAAAAAAACAACAACACGAAACTAATTTGTGCTGAAAAATGTTTTTTTTGCTGGTTTTGTTGGTGATGTGTAGAGAAATGTGTTCTGTGTCTTGTGTTGCATTGTTCAGGTCCCCCTCACCTCATTTTTCTTCAACTTTTGTGTTTAATGACTGGAAGTGTGTAATTGGAACAGTTTGATTTTTAAAAAACAAATTAACATGGAAGTCGACGTAAATTCTAGGAGAGAAATAAAACGTGTGATTTTTTTAAATGTTAATACTCAAATAATCGAATGTAAATTGAAAAACTGAATACAGAGAAATCAAATGCTGGGTTGAAACAAAGACAAACGACAGAGCTGAATAATTTTAAAACCACCAACACCACATTTAACAGCTGAAAGCTGATTTGTTATATTCAGGATGTCAATGGAAAAAAAAAGCAACTGGATATTTAAAAACATTTGCTTCTTTAAATTGTTAAAATGAGAAGACATTTGTTAGAAAATGTCACTAAATAATTTTTTTTTTAAAATTTGAGTATAAGTTATAATAAAGCAGATGATTATAAATTTTATTATTGAAATAAAATGAAAATAGCAGTCATTTTTTTGACTACTTGTAATGGAGAAGCTATTTTTTTTTGCAGTTAAAAACTGTTTTGAAAATATATGTAAACCAAATAATGTTTTCCTCTGAATGTAGATGCTGGGTTAAGTGGTGAAATTTAGGAACAAAAATATTACTTAAAGGACTTCACACACACACACATACACACTCCAAAAAAACACAAAATCAACATCAACACACATGCACATACATAATCCATAGCCAAAACAACCCCACAAAAACCCACAACCAAAGAAAATCAAATGGCAACTCATATATATCCCATAACAAAAAAAAAAACACACACACACACACACACACACACATGTCTGCATATACATTTAAAAAAAAAATTTTTTAAAATATTTATCTTTGTTTACTCAGCTTAGCACAAGTTAATTTTATTTTATCTTTTTTTGCTACACATGGCATGTATTCTTTTATCATTCCACTTAGATGTGTTTGTTACCTGGAAAAATTATTACAGTAAATTAGAGTCACCTAGTACAGTTTTATGTCTTAAATATTCTGCTTTCTAGACTAAAGAACACTAACTGATGAAACCAAAACTTTTATATTTTAAACGGTTTTTTTTTTTTTTCAGTATAAATTTGCTTTGGACTATTTTTACTATAAATAAATAAATAAATAAATAAATAATAGCCATTAATATAAAATATATATATATATATAAAGATAAACAGATTTAAATTATTTTTTTTTTTTTTTCTGACTACTGTGCAATATATATATATATTAAAAAAATAATAAAAAATTATAATAATATTTTAATTTAAAATCTACCATGATGATTTTACCTCCAGACATTTCAACTGTTTTATGTGGAAATTGAAATGATTTGGACATTTGTACTAAAACATGTATTTTTTAAATAATTATTCTTGGAAGGTATGTATGTATATATATATATTTTAACAACAGTAATGTTGGTAAATACGCAGAATGAACCATTTTGTAACATATATTTTAAAAACTATAACACTAGTAAGTAAACTAGTCTAATAAAATGATATTAGTAAGTAGGACTATCATGTAGAACTGATTTTTATTAGTGGAATGTATATGCTAGATTATTTATTTTAAAGGATCATGTATTTTTTTAATTTTTAATTTTGGTTAGTAAGCCTTAGTAAAATCTCTATAAGTATCTTTTCTCTGTAGTTGACAGAGTGAATCTAGCCAGTTATGTTTTTAAATAATTCCCTGATATATTTTTCAGTAGCATAAAGTTTTTGTTAATGGCAGTAAATAATAATAAGCACATTCGAAAATGTTCTCATAGGTTTGCTTTATTATATAATAATAAATTTCTTTTATTTTATTTTTTTTTTTTTTCTTCCCAGTATCTTTTAATTTAGGAATTATAAACATGGAATATATATTATAAAAAATAATGAAAAAAAAAAAAAAAAAATAATAATAATAATAATAATAATAATAATAATAATAATAAAATAATTTTATAAAATAATAATAATAAATAAATAAATAATACTGTTTCAAATGTGGATATAATTCATTATTGTTAATACAAAAAAACAAAAAAACAAAAATACATAAAGTAATATAAAATTATTCACATACAATGCACCAGATATCTATTGTTTTTCATGCTCATTCATTTGTGATGTTATTCATGTCAGATGTTGATGTGTTTTGTGTGTGTCTGGAAAACAAAACATGTTTTAACAACAACCACTAAGTCAGAATGGCATTATAATGTTTATTTAGTTTTTATCAAATTTGATTTGAGTATCTTTATGATAAATATAAACTTTGGCATATCTCTTTATTAATATATAAATAAATGTAAATAGTTATGTCAGAACATAATTATTGTAACTTAATATTGGAATGCATACCATTGTCATTTTTTTAAATAAATAAATAAATAAATAAATAAATATAATATAATAAAGTAAAAAAAATATTTTTCTACTTGCATGAAACATTTTGAAAATTAAAAAACTATTTAAAAATTAATTTTTTTTAAAATTAAAAACAAAACCAGAAAGAAATTTTGAAGTGTACAAGATTAATAAAGTTTATGACTTTTGTAGATATCCCTATATTTTAAAATGCTGTTACAAGTGACATATTTCAAACCACTCATTATCTGACTACACTTCACTGTGTTATTTCTCTTTGAAAATAGTTTAATTACTTTTACCACACTGATGACTTGTTTTTCTATAGAATACTGTTCATATCAGATTTAAAAAAAAGGGCTGTATAAAAAGCTGATATTGGAGATGGAAATAAATATTTATGTACATGTTTGTGTAAATATTAAAATGTATTTTGAAGAAAAAAAAAAAAAAAAAAAAAAAAAAAAAAAAAAAATTTGACCAGATGTCATTTCCATTTGGTTTGTGGCAGACATTTCTGTAGAAATGAGTTGCTGTCGGACATCTTGAAAATAAAGAATGTGATGTAGACATTGAGTTGTGATTTTTTGCAGTTATTTGTGATGAAGATAGATAATCTGTTTAACAGTTTTCTGTGAAGCTGTGTTTTATTAGATACATTTCTTTTACATGTACTAAGTGTAGATGTTTGATTAGAGTACCTATTTTTATATTTTTTTTTTATAAACTGGAGATGATCTGGTTTCTGCATATGAAATAGAGAGAGGATAAAATAATGACAAATATTAAATTAATATATATTAAAAATTATAATCAGTAAGTAAACTGCCTTTAACTGCCAATGAATATGCAAATGTTTAAAGTTCTGTTTAACCATCCATAATACCCTTTTACAGGGAAATACACGATGATGAACTTTTAATCATTGATTAATTATACTAAAACATATCACCTTTAAGAGATCCCTCCCAATAAAATAAAATAAAATATATATATATATCTTTATGTATATAGATATTATTTTTTTTCCATTCTAATGAGCACCTCAGTGGGAACTTTATTTTATAACACATCTCAGCTGTGTTCAAACTGTCCCTGAAGAACATGCAGATCTTTTTCCCAATCTAGCCAGTGCTCCAAGTCTGAAGTATCAACAGTTTACTTGCCCTGGGGCAAGATCAGAGTGAACTCATGTAGACAGTCACTAAATCTAGTTTACATCATCAGGTGTTTGTTTTATCTCTCAAATCACCACTGTCACAGCCAGTGATGATGTAATGACGTTTGAAAGATTAAAAAGCAACTGTTAACAGATGACCTGTCTTCACAAACCAAACAGAAAATATCTCAACCACGACTTGAAGAGAATCAGAGGACAAACACTTGAGATTCATTTCATCTGTGTGAGGCATTCATCGTAGGTACAAGAAAATCAGACGTCTGCTCTCACAGATGTCGGACATTTTGTTTACAGCAAAAAGACTAAAATGATTAAATTTCGTACAGATTTATTTCTGATTGTTTGAAATATGAAAATACAAGGAATGTATTACTGTGTTAGTATGATATGAAGAAGATCAATTTGATTGTCATAATGTTATAAAAGTATTTGTACTAAAAAATATATAATGAATATTTCATTAAAATCATTAAAATATATTTTTTTTACAAGTATATATATATTTGTAAAAAAAATATACACATATATATGTAATAAAACAGATCAATATGTAGTTAGAAAATTCTAAAATTGATATAAAATGTTGCACCAATAAATGGGATACATAAAACAGCTGTGAAAAGAAAATGTTCAACACACTGTAGACTTTTACAAGTCATTCGTAATTAACAGCATTGCTGTGAGTTTCTTTGTAATTAACTTGTCTTTAGAGTTTATTTGTAATTAAACTTGATTTTGAGAAGATATCGAGGTTTAATCTGTGCCACATCATACACGATGTATTCATTGTAGTTCAGCGTTAGTGCATTTTTGTGAGCAGTATTAACTGCCTTGCCAATGGGTACCACAGTTCCATCATCTCTGCAAGAGAAAAACAAGTTTTAACATATTTGTTTCTATTTATGTCTATTTAGGTTTTATTTATAATAATAAACCAACCCATTAACACACATTATACATATGTAAACGCATGTGTATATACACACACACACACACACACACACACACACACACACACACACACACACTAACTTGCATTAGCAAATGAATATAGATGTTTATTTAGAAAAAGCCACACACACAGACATAAAAAAACACAAAAATAATAATAAAAATAATAACAACAACAATAATAATAATAGTAATAATAATAATAACAACAGTAACAATAATAATAGTAATAATAATAATAATAAAATAATAATAATAATAATAATAATAAAATAATAATAAAATAAAAACAACAATAATAAAATAATAATAATAATAATAATAATAATAATAATAATAATAATAATAATGATAATGATAATGATAATGATGATGATGATGATGATGATGATGATGAATAAGAAGATGAAGAGACAAGGAAGTGAAGCTTACAGTGTTTTGTGTGATTTCGGATCCGGTGCGACGCGACCCAGTCCCTTCACACTGTGTTTCCCACGAGGCAATGCTGCGGCATTGTGGTCTGCTGCAGTCAGCTCATTCATGTTGCCTAGCGACACCTGCAGTGGAATTATCTTAGTCTCAGTCCACAGTTTTTAGATTACGTTTTTATATTTCAAGTAATATATCAAATATATTAAAAATATATTTCATTTTATTTGAATATCTTTTTTTTTTGAATTTTCATTTATATTTCAAGTAATATATATATATAGTAAAAATAACTTTCATTTTATTTGAATACCTTTTTTTTTTAAATTTTCATTTTGTTCTGAAAGCTAATGATGATGATGATGATAGTAATATAATAGTAATAATAAAATAATAGTAGTAAAATAATAATTAATAATAATACAAACCTCACAGACTAACAGCAGGCCGATGTTTTTGTGTTTAGTTGTAAAACAGTAATTGGCACTTTTACTGGACATGTCCGCAAAATACACACCTTTACCAAACTGAAAAATAAAAATTAAAACTCAACAAACAACAATCTCTACAAAAAAAGGAAAAATATTCAAAAATGAGAAAGAGACAGAGAGACAGAGATATGGAGAGAGACAGGGAGAGGGAGAGACAGAGAGAGAGAGAGAGAGAGAGAGAGAGAGAGAGAGAGAGAGAGACTATAAAGTCTTATTGAGCTGTAACTCTGTTTGTAACAACTGTAACAAGTGTTACACACCATGTAACCAGTGACTGGAGCCTCGGGCGGAGCAATTCTCAGTCCCTGACTCAGAATCCCTACCCAGTTTGTGAGTCGAGATCCATGCCAGAGTAGCATTCTGAAAAATAACAAAATAAATCAGTTTCAGTAGATCAGTAAAAAACATTTTCATACTTCCCTTTCTTTTCTTCACTCATTCCTTCTTTCTCTCATTTCCTATGTGTGTGTGTGTGTGTGCCTGCCCCATTCTGAATGTTTTCTCTAATGGATGTTTAGCATGACACACTAACACACTTGCATGTGCACATACATGCAGACACAAATGAGAGAGAGAGAGAGAGAGAGAGAGAGAGAGAGAGAGAGAGAGAGAGAGAGAGAGAGACAGACAGAGAAAAGCACATAGTTTCTCTTCATTTTCTGAGATCATTAAAAAAAAAAAAAAAAAAAAAGAAAAGGAGTTAAATTTTAGTTTGTATTTCTACCTGTTGTAATGTTTACCTGTTGCCATGGTTTTTAAATTTGGGCGGGTCTTTCTGACAGTGGAACACGTCAAGCAGTTCCATTCGATACATGTTGTGTGTTGGGGCATGCGTCGTCTGCAGGAACTCATTCATCAGCTGTAAGTAAACAAATAAATAAACAAGTAAATAAACAAATAAATAAACAAGTAAATAAATAAATAAATAAACAAGTAAATAAATAAATAAATAAACAAGTAAATAAATAAATAAACAAGTAAACAAATAAATAAACAAGTAAATAAATAAATAAGCAAACAAGTCTATAAAAATATAAATAAACAAACAAAGAAAGTCAATAAATAAATAAAAATATACAAATTATAAATAAACTAAATTAATGAATTAACACAAAATACATAAATGGATGAACAGACACAGAGACAAGTAAACAACTGCTCACAGTGAACTCGCTGTCTGAGTGGTCAAGCGGTTCCAGCCTGCACTGCAGCGAGTGGTAGTGACGGTCAACTGGATTCTCTGACCGGTCTCCCGTTTCCAAAACCCTGATAGCGATCTCAATATCTCCCAGTGCCTGAGAATATATATATAAACAAAAATAAAATATATATCACAAAGAGCACAGAAATTAAAAATAAATATTTCTTACTATGCAGATCACAATATCAAGCAGAAATTATAATATTACTAAGAATAATTTACACAATTTCTAAATATACATCCAGTCTCACTTATCTTTACTCATTTGTACATGCATCCAAGTAATAACACATAAGCACACACAAGTAAAAACACACACACACACAAACTCTCATTCATGTGTGAAGAACTGTCAACCTGCCTCCAGTAACTGAATTTTAGCTTTCACCATCTCTTTGTCTTGTATCAGAGGAGGCTGCTTCATCCTGAAAAATCACACAAAAACTTCTTAAAATATTTCCATGTGTGTCTGTGCATGTCTGTGGGTATGTACATGTATGTGTGTGTGTGTGTGTGTGTGTGTGTGTGTGAATGTATGCAGATGCTTACTTAAGTATGTGTGTAAGTGCTTGGGTTGTGAGTTTGTGCATTTGACTCTGTCTGTCTGTGTGTTTGTATGTGTTGTATATGACATGATATATATATATATATATGTATGTAATGCATGTTTTGATGTTGAAAACTCTCTTACGTGTCTGTGGGCTCATTATGTACAATGACAAATTTTTATGAATAAACATGTTTTGAGAACCAACTTTTTCTGTTTCTCTTTGTGTCTGCTTGTTTTTGACTTGTGTGTGTGTGTGTGTGTGCGTGTGCATGTGCGCGTGCATGTGTGTGTGTGAATGTTCATTTTATATTCTGTATTTACTATGAAATGCGACACTGACCCGAATTCGTGCGGTATTCGAGTGTAGAAGTCGTTACAGGCGCGAGTCAGCTGTGAACCGAAGTCAGATTTGTTCACGCACGCCTCTATTTTCTTCAGAGCAGAGTAGCCTGCCTTGATCTGGTCTGTTGTCAGCTTTCCTAACAAAACAATCAATTGAGAGAAACAGAGTCACAACAGTTAAACTTAGCAAAATAAAAACTGTACTCATATTTGGACTATTGTGTTTAAATTATATTCTACAGTCGTTTATGAGTCAAAAATTTACTGATTTTTTAGTTTAAATCTCTGCAAAGATGGAGGAAACGGTTTGATGATAAAGATTTCACCTAGAGGCATCTTCTTGGCATCGTATTTCATTTCTTTGACGGCTTCCTCCATTGATTTTACATCACAGATCAAAGTAATCAGGTCCTGTAATAGACACAAAGAAATAAAACATAAACAAGTTTAAACAGAAATACACACACACACACACACACACACACACACACACACACACACACACACACACAAACACACACACACACAAATGCAGATTATTTATCAACACAAACACAGTCAAGTTAATTTGTTTTCTATGGCATCCATGTTCAAAATAAAATTCATTTCATCAAGTAACTTGATTTACAGTCAACACACAACATTTTCATTGAATCAGAATTTCTTCATATTTTTGCTACAACAGATAAAACCAATCACATTTGAGTTTTTGATTTTGAAACGTGTCTATGTTGTTTATTTTAAAGATTATATTGCTACTTACTTGGAGTCGTTTGTCAAGTTTAGATTCCGGTAAACTGCTCTTAATACTTGGATCCCTTTTCACAGTTGCATCCACCTCATCTACATCCTGTCAAATCAAAATAAATCAAATCAAATCAAACAACAAAGAATTTTAAAATCAAACCAAAAAATATCTGTTGTACAGGTAATGGTTTTCAATCTCATTTCAATTTTGAGTTAAAAGTAAGCATTAAATTTCTGGGATTTTTAAAAAAATGTTGTTGTTTGTATGTGCATGTCTGTGTATGTCTTTGTGCATTTTTCTTTGTGTGTGTGTGTGTGAGTGAATAGGCATCCTTGTGCACATGTCCATATATCTGTATTTTTATATTAATATATTCATATTTCCATGGAACTGCTACTCATGTCATTTTAATTTTCAAAAGTATATTCACATCTTTAAGCTATTTTTACTCTATTTTTCTATTTTTATTTTGTCATAACACTTGATATAAAATTATGAAATATTTAAAAATTTATATTTTTACTCTATTTTTCTAATTTTTATTTGGTCGTAACACTTGATATAAAATTATGAAATATTTAAAAATTTATTTTTTTACTCTATTTTTCTATTTTTCTAATTTTTATATTTGGTCGTAACACTTGATCTAAAATTATGAGATATTTAAAAATTTATATTTTTACTCTATTTTTCTATTTTTTTGGTCGTAACACTTGATCTAAAATTATGAAATATTTAAAACAATTTATTTTTACTCCTTTTCCACCACTGTAATCCATGGCTAGCAGGTCATACTTTCCAGGAACTTTTACAAAGTTCTGTCTGTCAGCCCAGTCATTTTTTGTTTTGTCAGAAAACCTGAAAACAAGTAATAGTAAAAAATAGCTGTTGTGGTGGAAATAGTCAAAATGGTGGTCATAGAAATAATAGTAACACTAATAGTTGTAGTAGAAATATGAAAACCTGAAAACAGTAATACTAAACATAATTGTTGTAGTGGAAATAGCAAAAATGATGGTAACAGTAGTAGTAATAGTCGTAGTAGACATAATAAGAAAACAGTAAGAGTAAACATAGTTGTTGTAGTGGAAATAGTGAAGATAACCTGTTACAGTAACAGAAGAAAGAGTACTTACTTTTTACAAAATATCTGTTTCGCTTTGTCCAGTTCTCCCCCACATGAAACCAGATTGCTCTGACCGGTGTACCCCACCCTGCCCCACCTCTGCCACACGGAGTAAGAATGTTTACCATCTTCCTTCAGCAGCTGAATCAAGTAGAACTTGTTGTTATTGTTGCCGACGTCAGTCTGAAATAAAAATGTTAAAATTTTAAATTTATCTAAACCTTAACAGCCACAGAAGCAATGCAAG
The DNA here is from genome assembly GCA_012295275.1 of Chrysomallon squamiferum. Taxonomy (NCBI): domain Eukaryota; kingdom Metazoa; phylum Mollusca; class Gastropoda; order Neomphalida; family Peltospiridae; genus Chrysomallon; species Chrysomallon squamiferum. The sequence continues at coordinate 4,925,926 of CM022667.1, forward strand.
CTGGTAAGAATGACCCACACTGTAAAACAGTGAATATCTTTCTAGTTTATTGAAATATTGTCTTAATGCTCACTTTCTGGTTTCAGCTCTTCTCACCTGATTTAACATGCAGTCCCAAACATCATTTCCTTCATAGAAAACACTGGCTTTTCCAATCATTAAGGTACATTCTGGGTCAACAGGTGCACGACCTTTCACAATTACAGTCCGAACTAAAAACAGATAAAAAAAAAAAAAACATTCTTATTTAAAACTAATGATTAAAACTGACTATAAATTTAAACTGTGTCACATTTAAAATTTTCTAAAATCAAGTAAAATGAATTTTTTTTTTTTTTTTTTTTTAATTTCTCTTATTTAAAATTTATGACTAAAATCTGTTATGTCCAGAAGTATTTACAAGACCTTTTGTATCATTGTCATCAGCTTTCTGAGATTTTGCAGATTGTGATTTTGCACTCTTTGTTGATTTAGCAGATGCAGGTTTGGAAACTCGTCTTCCTGACATGACTGAAGCAGCATCACCACCTCCCAATGTGGAACCTACACCATCATCGGCAGCGTCGTTCTCTTGTTTTACATCAGTCAAAACAGCGTCTACAATCACATGAAAAAAATAAAATAAAATAACCATAAGTACCTACAACTGTAAACATTTTCATTATTGTGTATAGATTGTTAGACAAAATAAAAAGAAGAAAAATAACAACTCATAAAATAAATAAAAAAAAAAAAAAAAAAGTAAACAACATTATTGTTTATTTTTATATAAATACAGGTACCAAACCATTTATCTGGCTACCAAAAAATCGAAAAAAAAAAAACTATAAAAAAAAACATTATTTTTTTAATTAAATTACTTTTGAATTAGGTTCTATTTGTTTTGCTTTCTGTGAAGCCAGTTGACATGAGAGTGTTGCTGTTTATGAGTGATCCTCTCCATCAATTATTACTTGTTTTAGTTTAATATTCATTTATTACCAGGTCTACAATACTAGCACAAACACAACCAGGTAGAGAAAAGCATATTCTGTACAAGTATTTTAAGTATTTTTAGTGAATAAAAACAAAGCAGACCCTACTTTAGAACTGTATTATAGTTTCATTATTGAATTTTTCATTGTTTGTTTTATATTTTAAGTAAAGGTGCAGCCTGTATTCAGAAATCTGGTACCAAACTTGCCAGTTAAACAGTTTGGTGAATGTTTTCTTGTTTCTAAAACAAATGTTGAAAGTGAAAAAAAAAACCTGATTTCTCTCTTGCTATCTCTCTGCTGAAGTCTGTCTTTGTGTTCACTTGAGTCAGAGCAGCAACGTCAATTTTGTATGTCGTTCGACCAACCTCAACATCAACTACACCTGCTGTTCTTTTGCAGTGTTCTGCCTCTAACAGTTGTGATATTTTAGCAGAATATGGCGTCCATTTTCCTGAATCATCTTTCCACTGCCATACATAGAAATCTGTTAATGATTAAGAAGAAAAATATATATTGGTTTATTTTAATACTGTGGCTGTTATTGCTACTGATACAACCATTTTTGAGACTGCATAGTGAACATTTTATTCATAATTCCATATTTTGTTTATTCAATGTGTGTATGTGTGTGTGTGTATATATATATATATATATATTTTTTATAATAAACAAACAAATAAATAAATAAAAATCATTCCACAGTACATTTTTATAAGAAATAACGTTTCAGTTTTAAATATATAGATAGTAACGATTACGAGTTACATGGTAACCAATGTAAACAAAATCATGGAGAGTTTCAGTGTTTGTAAACGTGAACAACTTGAAGCGATTTTTTAAATATAAATACAAAACTAAACAAAAGCATTAAGTAATACTACTACTAATAATAATAAATTCACGAAAAAAAAAACCCAACAAATTCTGCGAAATTGTATTTCGGAAAAACCTATTTTCTATTTATTACCGATGTTTCTAATAATAGCAAGTAGCTTTGAGAATACGCGAAATTTGATTGGTCGATTCAGCAGGTACTCTTGCTTTCTGTCCAATCACGAACGACATATTTAAGGTCGCCATCAAACGCGGCAAAAGATTGCGAATATCAATAAAACGGCAAAAAAACTGAATGTGCTGTGTTATAAATTATACGCTCCTGTTTAAAACTGACAGTTTTGCAGACGTTTCTGAAATCAGATACAATCAGACAAGTGAACTGTGATTATTTCCTAATCGCTATTCGCGCCAAATATGATAATGCCGGACTAGGCTAAAACAGGGAACAAAAGAACAGCTCAAAGGCTCACAAAAAAAAAAAAAAAAAAAATATATATATCGTGCACTTTGTACACGTGAAATTGACCTAATTTCTTTCACCAAGGCAAAAGTGTAAACAGCAAAAAATAATACCGACAGTTATTAATGAAATCAATAGCTTTACTGACAAGGTTTACTTCAGTTTTTAGTTTATTTTAATTATAAAATTACAATAATTATAACTTTTTGACTTTGTTATTTCTCTAAACAAAATTATTTTTTTTTTCAGTAAGTTAAAAAATATATATATTAAAAAATAAATACATTCAGCTGAATAACCTTTAATCTTTAAATCTGTTGAGTATTTAGAATAAAAAAAAATAAACAAAACACCAACAAAATAATTATTGCATTTATTTATTTACAAAATAATTTACAAACACTTTCTTTTTTTTAAAATAATTATACATTTTGAAAGCCTATGACTCTATGGCTAAACATATTTTTTTTTATTATCATTGTTGCTTCTTCTTCTTTATAATGAAACTTTTCCCCAATTTGCTGAAATATTTGACTGGTCTATGTTACTGTATTAGGGCTACAAAAGCTGAACTGGATTGTAGAAAACCTGAATTTGCTAGATCAGAGAGAGACATTGGGGATATAGTCCCCTTGAAATTTTAAATGTAGATACTGGAGAAAAAAAAAACCAACCCAATTTCAATGACTTCTGAACATTACGAATAATATTTGACTGTGTTAAATGTGTTGCCATTTTATATTCATGAATTAAGAATGAGGTAAACAAAAAAATTAAGGTTTATTTATCAATGACTGTTTACATATCATAGCAGTTTTTGGACAGGACTATTAATTAAATATAGTTGTACATAAATTTAATATTAATCTGTAATGAGAAAACTGATTTGGAGAAGCTGTGTTTTCCAATAAAAACAGCACAATAAAAGTGAAGAGATAAAATTATTTGGATATCGTTCTTGACTGGTCAAATTACTGGGCAGTGGTCAGCACCCTGTCACTCCAGTTGCTATGGTCAATGTCCATCCATCCATCCATCTATTCTTTCAGTATTCAGTGATAAATAAGGAAACAAATGTCTGTCTATTCTTATTTTTAGTGTAGGCCAAGTGGAAATTCATCTCAACTATCTGATATTGAAGACGGTTTTATGAAACACAGTAATCACAGGACATGTATATATAAATTATGTGTGTTTGAATAATGCTTATCTTGTGTATTATATGGGAAATTGAAAAAAAATTAAAAACCCACTGAAAACAAATTTCTGACAAAAGAAAGAAAAAGGAAAAAATACCAAAATACAAAACAAAATGAGAACCTCACAATTTTAGATACAGAGATTGAAAAAAAAAAAAATCTTAGCTTTCTAATTATTTTTAAAATATACCATGATGTGTGTGTGTGTGTGTAACAATCATTAAAACAATGCTGAAGTTTGTATTATCTAAATACACCAATTTAGGAACAGACTGCAACATTTAGCACAGTCTTGAGAAATGACTGACCTAGGAAAATTGATATCTGACTGAGCTCTCACTGGCCGTTTCCAAGGAAATGAATATGCATGATATGCAAATCAGACGAACCTGCAGACTTGTCTCCGACACAGAACCTAACTCTTCTCGACCAGCCGGTTTTCTTGTTCTTCTGTAGCATCTTGTTAAAATCTACAACAAGCCTGACACCATCACCAGCATCAAGTTCACACTGCAACACAAAAAACAAATTAACAGCTACTCACAATACACATACACAATAATACAGACACAATATTGTTTCAGATTTACAGAACAAATTTACAACACAAACTGGATAAGAAATACCTTATGGCAGCCACATTTATTATTTCTGTATATTATTAATAGGAGTGGTGAGGTTTGATCACACAACCAATCACGTATCAATCATATCATAAAGCTAACGCATTGTGGAATGTTGCTGTAAAAAGTAATTTCTGGCACTTTTCTTCATCTTCAGGCCTATTCCAATATTAGCCTTAGCAAGAGGATTAATGACAGCAATTTTGACTAAATTATCTGTTTATTTTTTATTGTTATTATTTTTTTTTAATCATGATCACATTTACAGCGTTGTAAGAAAAGAACAAAAACAAACAACAACATTCATAAAAATAATGATAATAATAAATACGTATATTTAAAAACAACAACAACAAAACCAAACATACATTTTTCTTTCCGTCATTGTAAGCCTCAGTAATTGCTTGGTTTTGTTTCTCTGTGTACTGCGTCCATTTTCCTCCGTCCCCCTCCCACTCCCATCGGTGATGTGAACTGACGACGTTGTTGTCCGATGTCGATGCACACGACTTCTTTTTCGGAGGCTTTTCATCAGCATCACTTGAACTACGACGCTTTGCTACATTAACCCAAATAAAATTTAAATTTAAATTTAACAATTACTTCTCAGTTGATTAAAAATGTATAAACCGTTAAATACAATTACTCCGCTCGTGTGTATGTATGTACGTGGAGAATTAATAATTAATTATGATTAATTAGTAATAATTATCATTATAATGTTATTTATATTTTATTTTAATAGTTTCACTTTCAGAAGTTATCTCATTATCTGCCGATTCAGTTAATTTCAGTCTAAAAGGAGATGCAGTTCATTATTGTTTTTTTGTAATAACATCTAATTTTTAATAATATGTGTTACTGTACCTCGTGTACTTCTACCCATGCTAGCTGGCTGAGAATTAAAATACTGATACGAGTGTTTACAGTTTTTATCGGCTATATTTCACAAGTTGCAACATGTGTTTTTGTGTGTTCTTAATTCAAAAATATAATTGTTCCAATGAAACGAAATAAATAAAACAAAATAAAAATATCTTGCCTTCCGACGAAAACTTTTCACATGATAAACAAGTATATTTTAGGTTTTAATAATTCAGTCATTTTTTTAAATAAATAGTTTATGTTAATAGAATGCATAATGTAATTAACCTAACAACACATACCGCAACACAATTGCGTTTACAATTTATGATTTGTCATCAATTTTGCCGCCAAACAAGACGAAAACAACGTGACGTATTTATCACGTGATTTCACTACGACCTAGTTATTTTTGTGTTGTGCTGGAGGGGTGTGTGTGTAACGGCAGGTACTGTATGTTTTTAAATATTACACATTTTACAGCTTCTAAAACTGCTATTGCAGGAATTTTAGATGTTAGCATAGTGTAAGGAATTTATCTGGTTATTTAAAATACAATGTCACTATTTGACCCCTGGCAGATGTAACATTTATTTAGGCTACGTAGCTGTCACACTGTGACACTCAGTCTGCAAAGTAAGATAATGATAATCGCACAGAACAACTTAACTCTTTGCACGCAGTGACCAGCTCCGGTCAAAGTTGAAAACCGAGCTGACCATGGTCTTTTGTAATGTCTTACTAATAGTTATGTAACAGAATTTGCGTGTGCACAGTCGAAAAAAGTTTTAGTCTACACACTGTCACACATCACTGATCATTTTGCTAGGTGACATACTACTCAACTGTATCATGTATGTTTAATTATTGCTAATGTTAAAATTCGTACACACAAACGTGCATGCGTCGTATCAAAACATTAAAAAAATAGATACATGAAATATTCATGAATTTAAAATATATTATATATATATATTGCAAATGCATTTCTTTATTAATGAACATATGATTGAAAAATTAAATAGAATTTAAAATTAATTAGGATTATATAAATTATAAGGGAAACTCAGAAACAGATCAAGGAGAGAACAAGTTACTAAACAGGCCTGTGTGTTTTGCTGATAATGTTTATTTTTTTTTCAGAATGAAACTCATTTCACCCTAAATGACTTTTTATTTGTTGCAGTGTTACATACTATTTTTAATATTTAATTATTTTTTCATATTATTGCTGTTAGATATAAAGTAATATTTTTTATGATGGGTGTGTTAATAATGACATACAATTGTTTTTACAACTGATTTTTGTTTGTACTTTTAATAATAATAATAATAATAATAATAATAATAATAATAATTATAAAGGATAAATTTGTAAGAATAAAGTTAAAACATCAACGCAAATAATAATAAAATCGTAAACAGTATTTGAATTTTGATGTAACAGTATATTAAGAGGGATAATATATATATTAAAAAAAAAAAAAAATATATAAATTAATTTAAAGTTTAAAATAGGGAACTTTTAATATGTCAGTGATATTAGAATTTCAAAGTTGAAATTATTTTTAAGTTCAGATTTTAAACCAGTATTTAATGATTAGGTTATATGTGTGTGTGTGTGTGTGTGTGTGTGTGTGTGTGTGTGTGTGTGTGTGTGTGTATGTGTATGTGTGTGTGTGTGGTTTATATATCAGACTATTTGTGTTGTGTTTGTGGTGTTCTGTGTGTGTCAAACAAAACAGCGACGACTGACATGTTGTTATACAGGTGTCATCACCTGAAACTGTCACACAATGTTTTTACATATTTATATTTTAAAATAAGTAACAACTAACATAGACACACAAAAACACACATATAGATAGATAGATAGATAGATACATACATACATACATATATACATAAAAAAATACATTATATATATATATTATAAACAATAAGCAGTTAAACAATGTTTATATGTTTATACATGTAGACAGTTATATTTAATAACAATATATATATACGTAGATAGATACAGATATATATATATATATATATATACAGCATCAATATGCAGTTAAATATTTGACAAAGTAAATAACATCTGTCTCAATCTTTTCATTGGATTGTATTCCTTCATCTTTCCTTTTCTTTTTTGTTTTTGCTTTTTCCCTTCTTTTGCCAATGTTTTTCATTTTCTGTGTCATATATGCAATACTGTTACCATATTTTTATTGATTAATTTATGAATATTCCCAAATAAAAAACAATGATTGTTATTAATATTTTTTTGTAATTATAAGTTGATCAGATTTTTTGATTTTTTTTTAATTGTGAAAAATATAATAAAACAAAATGTATGTTAATAATAATGGGAGTCATTTGTATAACACAAAAAAAATATATAATAATGAAAATAAAATAAAAAAGAAAGAAAAGTCAAAATAAATTAAAAATGTAATAATAATAATAATAATAATAATAATATTATTATTATTATTATTATTATTATTATTATTATTATTATTGATACAAAGGACTGTAAATACATTTTATAACAATGTACTTCACATTACATTTGATACATAAAAAAATACAAACATTATTACAATGTTCCCAATCTTCTTTAATACATTGTTCTTTTTATACATAACCTTTGAACTTAGTTTTTCTTTATTTCATTTTATTGCTTTTATTCTGTTCAATTTATGCTTTTATCAGTTTCTCTCTTCCTTTGTTCCTTTGTTCCTTTTTTCTTTTCTTTTTTTCTCTCTCCTTTGAGTCTGACACAGTTTATATATATATATATATATATATATATATATATATATATTTTTTTTTTTTTTTTTTTTTTTTGATCAGTCGAGGGATTAGATATTCACCAGATGAGCTTGGATAAACTTGTACACTTGGGCATTGTTCTGCCATTTTCAGTCGAGTTCTGTCTGGTTGACAGCCTCACACACTCTTTAACACTCTTTGATCTAGGTTACAATGGCTCGGTTCCCTTGTGTGTGCAGTTCAAAGAGCTCTCTATATTGTCATAGTTTTTTTAGCCCTCGTCTTTCTTTCCTTTTGTATCTTTTAAAAAAAAAAAAAAAAAAAAAAAAGGTTTTTACTGCTATGGGTAATGTAATGCCCTCACAGGGCCTCATTTTTTTTTTTTTCCTTACCTAGACAGGTATTGGGTTGGTTGTCTGCTGTTTGTTTACCTAGTAAAAGGTAGACGTAGGTAACAGGCTGTCTGAGCCATGGGTAATGTAGGTAAATACTTGTTTATCACACAAATACACTGAGGTGTAGGTAATGTTGTTAGTACAGGTAGAGATTCAAGTATTGTTAATACAGGTAGATTGAAGTGTTGTTAATACAGGTAGATTGAAGTGTTGTTAATACAGGTAGAATGAAGTGTTGTTAATACAGGTAGATTGAAGTGTTTTTAATACAGGTAGATTGAAGTGTTGTTAATACAGGTAGATTGAAGTGTTGTTAATAGAGGTAGAATGAAGTGTTGTTAATACAGGTAGATTGAAGTGTTGTTAATACAGGTAGAATGAAGTGTTGTTAATACAGGTAGATTGAAGTGTTGTTAATAGAGGTAGAATGAAGTGTTAATACAGGTAGATTGAAGTGTTGTTAATAGAGGTAGAATGAAGTGTTGTTAATACAGGTAGATTGAAGTGTTGTTAATACAGGTAGAATGAAGTGTTAATACAGGTAGATTGAAGTGTTGTTAATACAGGTAGATTGAAGTGTTGTTAATAGAGGTAGAATGAAGTGTTGTTAATACAGGTAGAATGAAGTGTTTTTTAATACAGGTAGATTGAAGTGTTGTTAATACAGGTAGAATGAAGTGTTGTTAATACAGGTAGAATGAAGTGTTGTTAATACAGGTAGATTGAAGAGTTGGTAACACAGGTAGACTGAAGAGTTGTTAATACAGGTAAAATGAAGTGTTGTTAATACAGGTGGACTGAAATGTTGTTAATACAGGTAGACTGAAGTGTTTTTGATACAGGTAAAATGAAGTGTTGTTAATACAGGTAGATTGAAGTGTTGTTAATACAGGTAGAATGAAGTGTTAATACAGGTAGATTGAAGTGTTGTTAATACAGGTAGATTGAAGTGTTGTTAATACAGGTAGATTGAAGTGTTGTTAATAGAGGTAGAATGAAGTGTTGTTAATACAGGTAGAATGAAGTGTTTTTTAATACAGGTAGAATGAAGTGTTGTTAATACAGGTAGATTGAAGTGTTGTTAATACAGGTAGAATGAAGTGTTAATACAGGTAGATTGAAGTGTTGTTAATACAGGTAGATTGAAGTGTTGTTAATACAGGTAGAATGAAGTGTTTTTTAATACAGGTAGAATGAAGTGTTGTTAATACAGGTAGATTGAAGTGTTGTTAATACAGGTAGAATGAAGTGTTGTTAATACAGGTAGATTGAAGAGTTGGTAACACAGGTAGACTGAAGAGTTGTTAATACAGGTAAAATGAAGTGTTGTTAATACAGGTGGACTGAAATGTTGTTAATACAGGTAGACTGAAGTGTTTTTAATACAGGTAAAATGAAGTGTTGTTAATACAGGTGGACTGAAATGTTGTTAATACAGGTAGATTGAAGTGTTGTTAATACAGGTAGACTGAAATGTTGGTAATACAGGTAGATTGAAGTGTTGTTAATACAGGTAGATTGAAGTGTTCTTAATACAGGTAGACTGAAATGTTGTTAATACAGGTAGAATGAAGTGTTGTTAATACAGGTAGACTGAAGTGTTGTTATTACAGGTAAATTGAAGTGTTGTTAATACAGGTAGATTGAAGTGTTTTTAATACAGGTATAAAATAAAATGTTGGTAATACAGGTAGATTGAAGTTTTGTTAATACAGGTAGATTGAAGTTTTGTTAATACAGGTAGATTGAAGTTTTGTTAATACAGATAGATTGAAGTTTTGTTAATACAGGTATAGATAAGCTTAAGAAGCAGAGATAATGAACTGATTGTAAGACATCGACACTGGCAATATAGATTAAACAAGCAGACATAGATACAGGTAGATTTAGTTGCACACACACTGAAGTAAGAAAAGAAGCAGGTTTATATATAGAATAACACATTTATTAAATATAGGTTTAATGCAGAAAATATGATGCATTGGATATCACACTGCCTGAAACAGAGTGCATTAGATACAGGTTAAAAAGAAGTAATCTGGAATATAGATTGTATATGGACAGCATTATATATGTAACAGAGATATTCAGAGGTATTGGTAACAGGTATAAACAGGTATAGATAACAGGTAAACTATTGTTTAGCTAGTACAGGTAAGCTATTGTAGAGGTTAAAGACAGGTAAATTTTCAGTGTATCAGGTGTTTGGGTATATGACAATAATGGTTTTGTTGTAGATGATAATGTAACAGCACTGACTGAAATAGTGCAATACACCTGTAGGTGTGTGTGTGTGTGTGTGTGTGGTTGTACAGTAATAAATATGACTAGTAATACAAGTGTACTTAATAATGTTAATGTGTTTTGTAAGCCTATAGAAATATATATGTGTGTTTCTCTCTCGCTCTCTTTATATATATATGAGTATGTGTTTGTGTGCATATATGTCTGTGTGTGTGTATGTCTGTATATATATATATATATATATATTTATATATTAAGTAAAATTGTGTGTGTGTGTGTGTGTGTGATTTAATTTTTTGGTCATTTATCTTAAATAATCTGTTTCTTTGGTTTTCATCGATATATAATTTATATTTTTAATTTAATTACTTTTTTTTTTGTTTTTATTTATTTATTTATTTATTTTTGTTGTGTTTTTTCAGGAACACACCATGAGGAAAGTCGAGACAGATCTTGTCTGACGCAGTGAACGTTCTCTCACCTAAACACTTGTTCATCGCTGACTTCCCATGTTGTAGCTGTTCTTGTGGTTACAGACAGTGCAGCAATGACTGCATCATCAGCATCGTTGTTTTATGTGATTAAACGAACCTATGTGACAGGAAAGAGAGAATTTAATAGGATATTGACCTCGGAAACTGCAAATAAAAAGAAAAGTTGAATTGTGAAAGCTGCAAGGATTATCCTCTTCATGAGGTCACAGGTCGTAAACAGTGAATGTTGGAGATAAAAACTGAATAAAATATCGGAGCACTTCTTTCACTTTGCATAAGACATCATTAAAAGACATTCCTCGCGTGGTTGTTGCTGTGTGTGATGTTTTTACCACCCTGACAACAACAGTGATGAAGTCGTATTGTGTGATTTTGCAGTTTAAGTTAAAATGAGCTCTGGAATACACAGAAATATCACTCTTGTGTAGTCACGGTTGATCTGATTGTGCTGTTTTTAATTCTTTTCTGTCCATCACATCTTATTTACTTATTTATTTATTTTTATTTATTTTATTTTATTTTATTTTATTTTATGTCCAGGGCATTAATAAATATCAGAAAATTCAACAAAAATGTAAATAATTTAAAACAAAATATAAAAAGATAGGAAACTAGGAAAGTTTAATAATAACAAAGAAAGAATTGACAGGGAAAAGATTTAAAAAGAGAAATAAAATAAATTAGTGTGATACAGGTAAAGTGACAGGTGTTTCAAAACAGGAGACATGTGGCAGTCTGGTTTCCATGGAGATAATTAATGCAGATGGAATCAAATGATATAATGAAACCAGATATTTAAAATTTCAATCAGGAAATTGAAATATTAAATTTTTTTTTTTTTTAACTTTCTTCTTTACCTTGTTGTTTTTCTATTTTTTTTTTTGTTACCTGTTTGTGTATTGTGGCAGCAGAATTTCAGGTAATAGGTAAACATTCCAAATTTAGAAAATCCCAATTATTTTTACCTTTACACGGATATTGATATTTTGAATTAATTGTTTTGTTGTAATTGGAAAATTGATAAAATCTGTGATAGAACTGTATTTTTAGAAATCCAGGGATTAAATTAAAATAATTTTTGTTTCATTTCTTGATTATATTCCCAGTGGCTATGTGATTGAATAACATATCCTATATCTGTGTTTTACTTAACTAACTAAAAAAAATAGTATGTAATATTAGTATTTATTTACTGGTCTGTTATAATACTCATACACATCTGTGATTGGTCAGTTTGAAAGAAGTCCATTATTTGTCTCATTTATTATTTTAAAAATATTTGTGACATTTTTTTTTTTTTTTTTTTTTTCCATATTTAAATAAATTTGAAAATTAAGAAAGAAAAAAAAAAAAAAAATAGATTTTAATAAATTCATGCATAATATAAATACTTATATTTAGGTTAAAAAAACAACTGTACATATTATTTTTATACTAATAAGAAAATAATCAATACATAATTATATTTTATATTTTGAACACACGTTACTGAATGAACGTTTGCAAAGAATATCTTTAACTAAACAAAAATTTGTTAATTATAATATTTATTTAAATAAACAAAAATGTAAGTCTGAAATTTTAATTTCAGGAACCTCTGTACCTCATTACTGTTACACTAAAATATAAAATTATATTTAAAATTAATAAGAGTAATAATAAGTTTATAGTATCACAGCTAAGTACATATCATAAATATTACATATAAACAGTGTAATAATATAATATTTTTCAAGGTTGTGACATAACACTGAATTAAAATTAAATATTAATTACATTGCTGTATGTATTGTACATAATTACTGTACATCTGTTTAAACAGATGTGTCTGTTTTGAACAGTAGTAATACTCAGTTTGATTGTGTAATCCGATTATTTTAATACTGAAGTCTGGTTCCTTTGAAATGCTTCTACAAATAAAATCAGATTTTTGTTTTAGTAGGCGACTAACAGGATGATCAATAGCTTATTGTTGGTTGATGATAATCTGAAGAATGATTAAACTGATCAATGATGTCAGTAGAACTTTGAATCACTGTTGAGTTTCACCTGAAATAACAACCGGCAATTTTCATTTTATATCTCTACAGGAGAAAATTCTGTTTTTTTGTGTGTGTGTTTTTAAAAAAAAAAAAAAAAAAAAATTAAGAAGATTTTTTTCTGAATGGAATATTTCATGTGATGAAACTGAATTTGTTTTTCTAAAATGTCTGAAAATGAATGATCAACTAATAAAAACTGAAAATCTTCGTTGAGCTGAAACTGGGAATTCTTCATCTCTTTTTTTAAACGTGGATTTTTGTGTGTTTGAAAACTGGACCTTTTTGTTTTTGAGATTTGAATTTTTTTTTTTCACGTACCACTGGCAAGAAATGTGACTTTGTCTTTAATATTTTTTCCCTCCTCATATTCCAGTCTTATTTTTAAAAGTATTTATAATTAAATATATCATTTATTATTATTTAAATATTTGTTGAATTCAAGTTAAAGGAAATCCAAATATCTGAACTGAAACAGGCAGGAAACTTGTTATTACCATAACAAAACAGGCGATCGTTTCGTGAAGTCTTTTCAAACATAAACAAAACTGTTTGGTTTGGGTTACCTGATGAAACTGTTCAAAAAGACAACATGTCTGATATATTTTCTTTTTATTCGTAACTGGGAGTATCTGACAGACATTTGTGTGATACAAGGAGTAACACATCGGTGATAGTTTGAAAAGAGCTGGCACATTCAACGACGATGATTTTTCACTTCTGACAACAGAAATATGAAACCATTGCTTCTCTGTCTTATCTTGTTGTCAACAGTAACCAGCAAGTGTTTTGACAAAAAGCTAGGTGAGTGTATTTACATATCTGTAACATGTTTTACTGTCTATAACATGTTTTACTATGTGTAACATGTTTTACTGCCTGTAACAGGTTTTACTGTATATAACATGTATTACTGTATGTAACATGTATTACTGTATATAACATGTTTTACTGTATATAACATGTTTTGCTGTGTAACATGTTTCACTACATCAAAGTCAGCATATTAATAAACGTCAATAATAAATCATAAATTAACATTAAAAGTCATTTATTTGTGTTATTCACTTTCAATTCGGTTTAATTCCGTGTGTTGTCTGTGTTCAGATTCCTATCACAAGCGCTACGTGTACCACAACGGCCAGCGTCTGCCGATCATCTTGGAGAGCAGCGCGGAGGAGTCGCACCAGCTGACCAATCAGATCCTCCGAATCTTGCTGCAGGAGGTCATCGGTTACGTGGACGTGAACATCTCCACACAGGAGTCTACAAACGTCACAGCAGTGTTTGACAGAATAACAGGATGTCCACCCCACCAGTGAGTGTGTATGTCTGTACACACACACACACACACACACACAGACACACACATACATAACACAAACACACACACACACTCATTCATACATAACACAAACACACACACACAGATAGACACACACACACACACACACACATACACGTATATGCACATACATATATATTCACATACACATATGTACATACGCAGTCATCTGGACAAAATAAAAACTTGATGCAGAAACAAACACGAAAAAAAATGTTGATATTAACGTTATATTAATGTTATGTTAATGATATTTGTGTTATGTTAATGATATTAAATGCTATGTTAATTATACTAAATGCTATATTAATTATATAATTGCTATGTTGATATTAATGTCATGTTAATATTATGTTAATTCTATCAAATGCTGTGTTAATTATACTAAATGCTATATTAATTATACTAATTGCTATGTTGATATTAATGTTATGTTAATGTTATTAGTGTTATGTTAATGTTATTTCTAGGTGCAAGAAGGTCAGCATGGAGTCGGTGCCGGAGACAATGGTCAATATAGAGGTGTGGACAGTGGCCAGTTTCAACAAGTCTCCCTGGGTGGACACCGGCCGGCTCATTGACTGCGGACCTCTTGGTCCATTTGGCAGGTAAGTGACCACCAGCAGGTCATTGACCCTTTGTAAGACGATGTTCACAACAACAACAACAATCACAATAATTAAACATATAACACTGTGTTTTCAGAATGGGCTGGTTTATGCCGAAGTACACAGTGGACAGATTCTGGCTCGACAACGTCATCGTTGACCACTGGAGGGCGCTGTACCTGCCGCGCGTCGTCCGAGCGTTCACCTGGGTCCACAGACTCGCGTCCATTCACGCCTGTCACAACGGCAGCTGCCCCGTGGTCCAGGGACCTGGGTGTGGCCTCTCCAGCAAAGGAAGATCCAACTGCTCCACAGTGTTTGCTGATTTTAGAGGTAAAACATATTTTTAAAATTTATTTATATTTGTGTTTTCAGTGGGTTTCTTTTCTTCTGTTTAGCATGTGTGCAGTCTCTGTGTGTGTTTTGTGTTTGTGAATGTGAATGCATGCATATTATGTGTGTTTGTCTGCTTTTTGGTATATTTGTTTGTTTTAATGTGTCTGTACTGTATGAGTGTTGTATAAATATGTTTGTCTTTTAAATACTCATAACATTTCTGAAACTTTGCTGTTTTAATTTATTTACAACTTTATTTGGAATGTTTTAATTTATAATCTTGATTCAAACTTTTGTTAAATTAAATTATTAAATTATTTATAACTTTATTTTGAAATATTTTAATTTATAATCTTCATTCAAACCTTTCTTCTTTGTTTAAATAACAAATAAAAGTTTTAAATAAATTTCAGATAAATAACAAATAAATGTTTTAACTAAATTTCAGACAAGAACGGGCGGATTCTGGAGAAGCAGATCGTGAGAAACAATCTTCCCGTGGATGTTGTCTACCTCGAGTCTTACCTCGAGTCATTTGTACGACAGCAGCTGCGGCGCGGCAGACCTGTCCTCTTCTTCCACTGGTACCCGGACGTCCTCACCGCCAGCAAGAACATCACTCGTCTCAACTTCCCCCCCTCCGAGCAGCACAGCCTCGACCTGGAGCTGAGCGAGATGTCAAAGGTCGTCTGGTACAAGCTGAAGACGAAGGCCCGCGAGGCGTTCCGACTGGTGCAGCAGATGAGCTTCACGCAGGAGCAGTACAACAACGTCCTGCGACTGCACCACGCCAACCGCGGCATCGCGATGGAGCTGACGGCGTGCCAGTGGCTGCGCAGACACAGGAAGACGTGGGGGAGGTGGATTCCCAAAGATCTGAAGAAGAAGACGTCGCTGTACCTCGGAGGACTGTTCCCACTGTCTGGATCTTACTGGATACAACCAGGACTGGTTGAAGGTATGGATACACAGACAGACAGGAGACACAGACAGACACCTGGACATTTATTAAACATTGATAAACCTACAGGGAGACACTAACATTTAGAGAGGGGGAGAGAGAGAGAGAGAGACAGAGAGAGAGAGAGAGAGAGAGAGAGAGAGAGAGAGAGCAATTTAAAGAAAGTACACACTAATAATCTTTTTGACTTGCAGTCACAGATGTACAGACTAACTGTAAATAAACAACAATTAATTTATTAATACAAGTTAAACATTTATTAACTGTACAAGTTAAACAACACCATTCTGCAAATTAAACATTTATTAATTTTTAACTGACACAGATTTATTAATTTATTAACTGTACAAGTTAAAACATTTACTAACTGTACAAATTCGTTTAAAACATCGTCTTGTTTGCAGGAGCTCGCCTGGCTCTGGAGAGGGTGAACCTGGACCCGCGGGTGCTGCCGAACCACACCCTGGAGCTGCTGGTCAGTGACACACAGTGTATTTCTGACGAGGCTATGAAAGCGTTCATCAAGTTCATCACAGACTCGGCGATAACCCTCGCTGGGATCCTAGGTGTGTAGTAAAACAGATCTGTTCAGATACCTACATATTATAAAGTACTTTATTTGTCTGTCAGAATTATAAATGTTCCAGTCAGTGGGAAGGTACATAATAACAACCTTTAACTGCTAATTTAAAAAGAATAACAAACTATATACCAATAGCTGGTCTTCATTCTTATTAAACAATTGCTCCATAGCTTAGAGTATGACAGTAGATACCAACATTTTTTAAAAAGAGCAGTGTGTATCTTTCATGTTTTTCTTGTATCAGGTCCAGGATGTTCAGATGCAGCAGAACCCATCGCAGCACTCTCTAAACACTTCAACATGGTCGTCGTTAGTTACGGAGCAGAAGCAGAAGCCCTGTCTAACAGAATTAAATATCCTTACTTCTTCAGAACCATCTCACAAGTCAACCACCACAGGTATCTCTCTCTCTCTCTCTCTCTCTCTCTCACACACACACACACACACACACACACACACACACACACACACACACACACACACACACACACACACACACACACACACACACACACACACACATTCACATATCCAACTTCCAAGGATATTTTTCTTAACATTTCATTTTCACAGCAATTTCATTATTTGTGTGTGTGTATATGATACACATAACAACACACACACACACACACACACACACAGACACACACACACAGACACACACACATACAGACACATACACACACACATACACAGACACACACACAGACACACACACACACACACACATTCACATATCCAACTTCCAAGGATATTTTTCTTAACATTTCATTTTCACAGCAATTTCATTATTTGTGTGTGTGTATTGATACACATAACAACACACACACACACACACACACACACACACACACATGTATATATATTATCCCATCTAAATCATTTTTCGGATTAAGAACAGATTACTTATCTTCAATAACTTAATGAATCTTGATTTCTTTTTTTGTAAATTAATAACCCCATATTCCTTGTCTTTTGAAATTAAAAAAGAAACAGAAAAGACTAAGCCAATATGCCTAAAACTGTTTGCATATTTCTATTCACTCGTAATAAAGATCTTTGTATAATAATGAATCAGATTTATTAAGAATTAATGACTTGAATGACGGCAGTGACATGATTACAGTTAAAACTAGTAAGTATGTGTGTGTGTTTATCAGGTTTGTGTACGGGAAGTTCTTCAAGGCGATGGGCTGGAAGCACGTGGCTGCGCTGGCTGAAGGAGGACAGAAGTTCCCCGAGTACCACATCCAGCTGCAGGCGTACCTGCAGGTCGAGGGCATCTCCGTCGCGGTCAAGCGCAAGCTGCACCCGCACACCGGACACCTGGACGTGTCGCAGGTCAGTTCTCTGTCAGTAAACATTTAATCTGGGTAACCGGGGCGGGGACAGAAGTTCAACAGACAGAAAGGTGCGATGAATTTGCCTCAAAGATGGTGAAATGGCAAATATGTGGTTGAATAAATCTACATAAAAATACATAAAAATATATAAAAATATGTAAATACTGTCTTTGAGTTTCACTTAAAGTACACTGTAGACTTTTGTTCCAAGACAGCAATTACATATTTGAACACAGATTTTATTACATGCTATTTTGTACACTACTTTTCTCTCTCTATGTTACATCTTTGTGATTCCATCTTCTCTTTGTTCTGTCTGATGACTTTTGTTTCAACACTTTACATGTACTTATACACAGAATTACTGAATTTACATCTGTTCACATGTTCATCTTTCTTTTGTTAATCACTCGAACATCTGTCATTTCATTTACAAACATAAACACACAATGATATAGACACAATAATGCTTGAGTATTGGATAACAAGATATATATGCAAAACACAACACATGTTTAATAATAAAAATAATAATAATCATGATGATGATGATGATGATGATACACACACACAAATACACACATAGTTAAACAGGTACACATGTAAATATTTAAAAATTCACAGTTTATTTTGTGTTTGTGGTTTCAGATTTTCGCTGACCTCCGGGCGCAGAATGTCCGAGTGATTATTGCAGACTTCTACGTCGTGGCAGCTCGCGCCATGATGTGTGAGGCTTACAGACAGGTGAGCAACAACAACAGCTTAATTAGTAACACCTGTACTTAGTAAACTCATAGACTCATTTTTAATTGTTTTTTTTACAAACTGCTAAATATAATTGTTCTCTTTTTTTTTTTCATTTTTTTTTTCAGTATAACTGTTTACTAATGCAATCAGCAAATATATATATATATTTTTTTTAATAACTGTCTGGAAGTAATTTCCAGTACTGTATTGTTATTATTATTGTTGTTGTTGTTTTTATTGTTATTGTTACTACTATTATTATTGTTATTATTATAATTATCATTGTTGATGTTGTTGTTATTATTGTTATTATCGTTAGTGTTGTGGTTGTTGTTGTTGTTGTTATGAAAGCTTTCACTGTTTCTAATTTTCAGCGAATGACTGCACACCAGGGGTACACGTGGTTTCTTCCGTCGTGGTACTCCTCAGACTGGTGGGACGTCGACTACTACAACTCCATTCCGCAGCAGGGCGAGCCTGGGACGCAGGAGTCAGTGCCGTGCACGAAGGAGCAGATGGAGTACGCGATTGACGGCCACTTCATCCTGTCCAAGGCATTCACCGACTCAGACGATACGGTTGTCGCGGGCAACATCACTGTGAAGCAGTACAAAGACCTGTACGCCACACGAGTCGGCAAAGCTGTGAGTGGAAGACATTTTGTTTTAAAACGCACTTATTAATATTCAATATTTAAATAACCTTGTTATTAATATTCATTATTTAAATAACCTTGTTATTAATATGCATTTTTTAAAAACAACCTGCTATGAATATTGATTACTTAAATTACACTGTGTTTATAAATGTTAATTATTTAAAACAAATTTATTCATTGTTTAACACAAGACTTTTTTCTTCTTTTGTTTTAATAAATGATGTAGGTTATTAAAATGCTATATTGATAACACAATTTTGTAGGAATTAATTATTAATATTATATGAATAATAGTTTTGTAAGATGTTACATAAAATCATATATTTGCTATTTATTAACAAAATGTCTCAGAATGTTAATGGTACGGTTGACTTGCAGGATTTTGAAGAGTCCCCGTTTGCGAGTTTTGTTTACGATGCTGTGTGGGTTTTCGCGTACGGACTTGACAAACTCTTCAGAAAGAAAGTCGGAGCGTTGAACACGATGCACGACAAATCTACTGTCGAGTGAGTCGTGTGTTTTTATTACACTAGTTTAATCAGTTAATTCAGTGGTAATAGCAGCAGTGTTTTTAGTGTCAGTGTGGTGAGAATGTCATTTTTATAATAATAATGTTTATCTTGGATTTGAAATGTTAAAATAATGCGAAACATAAAATTTAGATTACATTTTGGATATAAAATAATAAAGATGAATTGATTTAGTTCAAAAATAAAACAATTAATTTCCTTTTCGGTCTCTTTTTTTTGTCTTTAATCTGTAAAAAAAGAATTTTAAAAATAAAAAAAAAAAACAAACCAAAAAAAAAAACAAAAAGAAAAAATAATAATAAATAAATTTTCAGACAAGGGAAAGAAATTACAAACAAAAAAATAACAAAAAAACAACATTTTATTATTATTTTTTTTATATAAAAATATTAAAAAGCTTTTTTAAAATAAATTAAAATAAATTTTAACAGCTGTTTGTTTACGTTTTCGACAGAGCCCTGGTTTCCGCCATCAACAACACCAAGTTCCATGGCGTTTCCGGCGCCATCCAGTTCGAGGGGAGTGATCGCCTTGGCAACGTGAGCATCCTGCAGTTCTTCCACAACGAGACGGAGCTGCGGCTGGTCGGGCGGTATATGCCGCGTGGCAAGGACGCTGAGGGGCGGCTGCAGATCTACGAGAACCACATTCGCTGGCTGACCCCAGGGGGCAGGAGACCCGGGGACGGTCACGACAGTAAGTACTGGTGTGTGGGGGGAGGGGGAGTGTGGCTGTGAGTAGGATGGTATGGGGGGATAGTCGTAGTAAAGTAATAGTATACGATGGTCAGTTAGTATATGTATAATAGCAGTAATTTTGTACTGTATTGAAATAATAACTCATTAATACAACAGATTATATTTATAGAGAGACCAGCTTGTATGTTTAATATGATATACATATATATAGCATGATCAAGTCATGTGTTTAATATATAATTTATTGTATATTATCAAATGTATCTATAGTAAGATCAAATTACAATTTTTTAATATTGTATGTAATATCAAGTTGTGTGTTTAATATATAATTTATTACACAATATCAGATTATATATAAATATATATATATAGTAAGATCAAATGTGTTTAATACTGAATATTACAACAAGTCATGTGTTTAATATATAATTTATTGTATAACATCAGATGTAAGAGATAGAGACTGATCATGTTGTGTTTAACGTGTTGTGATGTGTTTTTAAGATCGTGAGAGTTGTGTGTTTAATGTGTTGTGATGTGTTTTCAGATCGTGAGAGTTGTGTGTTTAATGTGTTGTGATGTGTTTTTCAGATCGTGAGAGTTGTGCTATAGAACAGTTCCGAGAATTTCTTGGTGTCACATGTGAGATGTCCATCATCATTGCCAATGTCATGGGATTCATCGCCTTCATCGTCCTGACGATAATCTGTCTGATTCTCATCAAGTGCAAGTACGTAATTCTGTTATGTGTGTCTGTGTCATTGTGTGTGAGTTTGTGTGCATGTTTGTGTGTGTATGAACATTTGTGTACATTTAAATATTATTAATATGTTCATCTATTTTGTTATATTGTATAACTATTTATCTCTCTGTCTCTTTCTTCCTGTATTTATTTAATAATCTATATATGTGGGACTGATATGTTTTTAATGAATGTTTATATTTTTAGAGAATAAAATAAGACAATTCATTTCATTAAATATATTTCATATATCAGTCTTTTTATCTTTCTTTCTATCTCTGTTCGTTTCTGTTTTTTCTGCATTTGTCTGTCTGTCTGATTAGTCTTGTGTCTGTGTTTGTGTGTCTACCTGTTTATCATTCTTTCTGTAGTTCAGTCCTCTCAAACACTCCATCTGTCAAACTGATTCTGTGTCAGACTGTCTGTTTACATCTAAGGATGCATAATCTGTCTGTGTGTCTCTCTGTCTCTCTCTGTCTCTCTGTCTCTATGTCTGTCTCTCTGTCTGTCTGTCTGTCTCTCTCTGTCTGTCTGTCAGTCTGTCTGTCTGTCTGTGACAAGTCTTGAATTACACTTTCAGGTATGATGAGAAGGTGCGTGCGACTCACGACAGGATGAAGGAGCTGGGACTACTTCCACGTGAGGCATCTCACTACTTCTCACTGGACGACTGGGAGATGAAGCGAGAGTGGGTGGTGCTCAACAGGAAGCTGGGGGAGGGGGCCTTTGGGACGGTGTACGGGGGCGAGGCTTTCCTGGAGGGGCAGGGCTGGGTGGCAGTGGCTGTGAAAACCCTGAAAATAGGAGCCATTGTAGAACAAAGGTGAAGTTGTTATCTCAGTTGTGTTACTAAATGTGTGTGGCTGTGTGTCTGTACTGATGTTTGTGACAGTGTTCAGAGTCTGGGAACTGTTAGCTTTTATAATTTATGTTGATGTTAGTTAATTGTTTGTGTTACAGTAAAGTCCATTTTTTCTTTCGTCTCACTATGTGGATATGGTCTTAATGGATGCATTTATATATATACATATATATATATTTATAATTATATTTAATATTTCTACTTATTTATTATTCTTATTATTATTGCCATCGTTGTTATAATAATTATTATTGTTATTTTTGTTGCTTTTTTATTCTTATTATTATTACTCTTATCATCATCATCATCATTATTAATGTTATTATTATGTTATCATCATCAACATTGTTGTTTTTTTTTCAGCTGGATTTTTTCAGCGAGGCGGAAATGATGAAAAGATTTAAACATCCGAACATCGTGGAGCTGCTGGGAGTCTGCACGCGCCAGGAGCCAATGTACTGCATCATGGAGTTCCTCCTGCATGGTGGGTTTCTTCTCTAGCAGTCTCCTACTTTCTCCTAACCTACAGTCACAAATCTGAATAGTGATAGTGATTTTTCAGGTGCAGTGGGTTAGCAAGTTCGATACTTCTTAGAGGAACAAATTAATTAAGTTCCAGCTAATTAAATGTGATTTGTATTTTTTTATTTCAGATGAAAATTTATCCCTGATTACTAAGTAAACTTTGTTACATTCTGATTAGTTTTTATATTTTATTTTATTTTTATTTTATTTTACTTTTCAATTTAAAACAAAAAAAATTTGTCTTCTTTTTCTTCATCACTCTTCTTTTAATTTTATTTTATTCATTTAATTCACTTCATTTTCTTTAATTTTTTTTTTTTTTTTTAAATATATATTATCTTTAAAAATAAAAACCAAAAAATCCTTTCTCTCTTTGTTTCAGGTGACTTAAAGACGTATCTGCTGTCTCGCAGGAACCTGGTTGGCATGGATATGAAAGAGGCTGACGAAGTGAACGCTGAGAACCTGACACAGATTGCCCTCAACATCGCCAGTGGACTCAAGTACTTACATGGCCTCAAATACGTCCACAGGTTTGTGTCTGCTAAATCACACATACAGCTTTACTGATCAAATACCCTGTGTTCATTAATAACCAAAACAACAGGAAGTGAATAAACAGTGGTAGCAACTCTTCTAGCAGTAAGTTAGAAATAGTGTGTGTAAATGATGAAATACCAATATACAGGCCTATTAAAATAAAAATAATAATAATAATAATAATAATGATAATGATAATGATAATGATAATAATAATAACAACAACAACAATAATAATAAAAATCATCAAAACCACAGATAACTAAATTGTAATAACAGTAATAATTACACTAATAATTATTTAGAAAACAGCAATGAAGTATAATTGTCATAGCAACAGTAGTAATAATAACAAGCGGTATTTGTTGTAGTGAATAGTTGTATTTAGTAGCAGTATTAGTATTTAGTAGTATTGTAATAGTAGTAAAGTTGTAAGCTGTTGTAGTAGAAAGAAAGCAGCAGCAATAATAATAGAAGTAGTAGTTGTATTAGTTGTAGTATTTGTTGTAATAGCAGTAGAAGTTGTAGTGGTGGTTGTGACGTTGTGACTGAGTGTTTGTTTACACTTGCAGGGACCTGGCGTGCAGGAACTGTCTGGTTCATGCTAACAAAACTGTGAAAATCGCAGACTTTGGGATGACACGACCCACGTTTGACTCGGATTACTACAGATTCACACGCAAAGGTGAGTTAAAATTAAAAACATTTTGCATTTACCTGTTACCTGTACACCTCCTAACCTGGTTCTAGATGTGTGGACTGTTTTCACTGAAACAGTAATGATGATAATGATGAATAAATGGAATTTTAAACAATAAAGAAAATGGCAAATGTGATAATTTTTGATGATGATTTTGATTTTTTGATGTTGGTGATTTTGATAACTGTTGATCTTGTTTTTATATGGTTTTTATTTATTTTATTTTTTGTTTCAGGCATGTTACCAGTGAGATGGATGAGTCCAGAGAGTCTGAGTGATGGTATTTTCACGTCCAAGTCAGACATTTGGAGTTTTGGTGTCGTTGTTTACGAGATTGTAACGTTCGGAAGCTTCCCGTACCAGGGTTTGTCAAACTCGCAGGTGTTGGAGTACGTGAAGAGTGGAAACAGACTGATACTTCCTGACAAAGTCACAGAGCAGCTGTAAGTCTATCACACAGAGCAGAACAGCTCTTGTTTTACCATTCCAGACACAGCTTCTTTGTTTAGTTTTTCTTTTGTTTTTCTTATTTACTTGTTTATATTTTTTCTTTATTTATTTCTCAATTTATTCATTTCTTTGTTTATTCATCTATTTCTTATTTGTTTGTGTCTTTATTGAATTATTATTATTATTTGATTATTATTTTTTTTTTTTTATTATTTCAATATCTATTCTTTTGAATATAAAAAATTTAAAAATATCTTTTTAACTTTTTATTTTAAGTATTCTATGAAATTTTTGTTTTGGTACAATCTGTTGATAAATACACCATAAATTCTTTCAATTATAATGTTAACAATAAATAATTTTTAAATTTAAAATTGTTTTTAGATATTTCTTTATTTTGTTTTACATTTTGGTAAAACCTTATTCATAATAATAATAATAATAATATTCATGACAATAATAATAATAAAAATAATAATAATAATAATAAAAATAATAATAAAAATAAAAATAATAATAATAATACAAATAAAAATAATAAAAATAATAATAATAAAAATAATAATAATAATAATAATAATAATGACTAACTACTTTCAGGAGTACATTTATCTACGAGTGTATGTCGTACGACTCCGACCTGCGTCCCAGTTTAGACAAAATCATCGACTACCTCGACCGCAACCCTAAGTTCCTCAGCCCCTGCCTCGACCTGCCCATGAAGAGTGTCGTCATGGAGGACACGAACTCCCTTGAGCTGGCCCTGCCCTCGTGTCAGAACACCATCAACCACTCCACCCCCTCTCCCTCTTCCACCGCCGGTCGGCCTGCGCCTCGCAGGAAAAGCTGACCGCGCCCAGGAAGAGTTCGGGCGGGAGTGTGAGTCAGGACAGGTTCAGGGTGTCGGTGCCCCTGAGACAGGCTCGGTCGTTCATCACCTGCGCCTCTGACCCTTTCCGGAGGAACAGCATCAGCACCCCGCAGGCTCTCAACTCCGAGTTGGTTCCCCTCACTGCCGAGTTCATCATCCCCCGCAGCAGCTCCTTTCACAGACAGCAGTCCGCGGTGAGTGACAACGTCGCCATCGTCGACAGGAACTACATCAGCAACACCAGCGACTACTTCAGCGACACGTCGAAGGAAATGTGTCAGACGATTACGTCGCTGTAGTTGTAATTAATTAATTAAACTGCGGTTGATGTTATAAAGAAACAAAGAAAATGTTGTGAAGTGTTCAGAGTGAGGTGAATTGTTGATAGATTGAAATTTCTTAATGGGACACCCCCAACCCCCTCAGGGAGAGAAAAAAAATAAAAAAGATTTTTTGAGGGGAAACAGAAGTCATTTTTTTTTGTCTTTTTTTTTGAAAATGTTCAAAAACTGTTAATATTTATTGATGGAAATTGTGAACCAAAAATGATTTTTGAAAACCAGAATTTGATTTCTGTCCATGAAGAAAACAGACTTCACTGATAAATGTTGCTTGCACTGATCTTCCATGCTTACATTTTACAGGCTTTTTTTTTTTTAATTTAACAATATTGTTATGTTGTTTTGGTGACCTTCTCATACCATATAGGCTATGATCCACATAAATATATATATTTATGTTTTGACTTATCTAGGGCTCACAGAATGAGCCACACAGATAGGTTATCAGGGCAGATGTTCATGCAGAAACTGTTTATATATATATATATATGTGTGTCTGTTTGTCTGTTTGTCTGTCAGTCTGTGTGAGTACAAACACATCTGTTTGTTTCTTCTAAATAATTAATTTAGGTCTGTTGTTTCAGGAATGAAGACAGCAGGTTTTAAATTCAGATTGTAAAGGAAAGGAAGTATTGTGATACTGCTTTGTGTGTTATTGAGTGAAAGCTGTGAAAATGAAATGAAAAATATTTTAAAAATTATTGAAATGGTTATCAAAAAAGAAGGAAATTTTAACAGCTGGTGTGTTATGGCAAAATCTGTTCAGCAGCATTTGAATTTCAAAGAACAAATATATTTTTTTTTTTTTTATAAAACACCAAACAATGTAAGAACAAAATAAATTATATTACTGCCCTATTTTCAAGATACATTATACATTTATATATCTTTTACAAAAACAAAGCTTTACTGCCAGGAACAAAATATTAAACATTTATTAGAACAAGGTTGCTATGGTTACCAAATAATTTTTAAAAAAATGTATATTGATATTGACTCTTCATATACTTTATTTTGAATTTAAATTATTATTATTATTATTATTATTATTATTATTATTATTATTATTATAAAAAAAATTTTTTTTTTTTTACTAACATTGAAATCATATTAAATGTATTTAGGATTATTTATGTTAATGGGTATTCATTTTTCTTTAAATGAAACTTTACCGTATTAATGAATATTCATTAATCTGGTAAAGTTTCAGTTAGACAAAATGCTTATCTGACTTTAGTCATAAAATTATTTATTATTATCAGGCAGTTAAAATGTAAAATATATATTTGTGTGTTGAATTATTCCATATGTGTGTATGGTGCTAATGATGTCTACTTGTGATAATTTACATCAGCAATATTTTTTATTTTTTTTATTTATTTATTTATTTATTTAATTAATTATTATTATTATTATTATTATTATTATTATTATTATTATTTTAGTATTATAATTTTTTATTTTCCTTATTTATGCCTTTATTCTTTTAACTTTTTTAAATCTTGTTTTTCATAATTCTTTTCTAATATTTATTTATTTTTTAAATACATACTTTTGGGGTTTTTATTATAATTATTTATTTATTTACATTCCTTGTTTTTGTATAGAAAATTCAGTTACTAGCATATTACATGTGACATAAAAGTATATTTATTTTTGTTTCCTTTTATATAGACATAATAATAGGGTATATACATGTATATTTTTTATTTCATTATTATTTTTCCACTTTATTTTTTTTCTTAACTTATAAAGTATGATTGTAATAAAATGAACCTGACTTAACACTTGAGAATTATAAGCATGTGTTACTGTGGCTAAAACAAAAAAAATGTTATATTTAATTATAAAATAATTTCATGTAATGATTGTATGAAAAGAACGAACGTTTGTGATGTTTCCTATTGTCATATTATCTACTATATTCATACTTATCTACCTCCTACCTTTTCCATCTACCTATATACCTAGATACCTAGATACCTTCCAATACCAGTCTACCAGCCACTTACTAAGGCATATTTGTTGACCTACCTGTACTCTGTATATTACCTGTACATACATATGTTTATGGTACTTTGTATACATTGTTTTTGTAATAGGTATTTGAATTCAGTGACTTATGAAAATAATGTATATGTCACTAATCTTCAAATCTGTCTCTGTGAGTTTTTAAATGACTTGTATTTTTATAAATTAAAGTATTTGGGAAAAAAAATATTACAAAATTAGTCATGATGTATTTAATTTCAGAAACGTATGAATTCCACTTAACAAGGTATTAATAGTATTACTGTAATTATTATTCATTTATAATTATTATGACTTATTTATTAGGTGTCTTTTTATATTATTATATGATTATTATTATTTATTATTATTATTACTGTTACTATTTTATTATTATTATTTTAAATTATATCAAATTTCTGTTTAAATGAATGTTTTTGTTTTTCGTGTCCTTGTCTCATATTAAACCTAATTAAATGTTTTTCAGAGTGCTGCACAGATTCATATTTCTATTAATAACAGATTTACTTGAAAATAAAACCATATATTTACAGTGTACTTTCTCTATGAATGTACACATAAAAAAAAAAATCTGCTTATTATTTCAAATTGTAAAATTGGTTGTGTTTTCTCTGAAGACTTTTGTAAAAAAAAAAATACTAATCAGTCATTGTAAAAAAAAAAAAAAAAAAAAGATCATGCATGTAATTTTATATTCAAATCAGAGTATTTAAAATATTTATATGTGTATATCAAATCGGCTAGGTGCTTGAGAGAAAAATGTTTTCTTTGAAGATTACACATTAAGATTTTTGTTTTTAAACACTGATGATGTAACATTAATAGCCAGTAATAAAACGTGACCAGTAAATTTCAAAATGTCATTAAACAAATTTGTTTCAGTTCTGTTATGGCCAGTTTGAAAAAAAAAAAAAAAAAAAAAAAAGACTATATAGGATATTAAATTAATATATTTGTGTGTGTGTGTGTGTGTGTGTGTGAGTAGTTAGTTAATTATATTTTCTTTGCTGATTCAGATCAAAGAAATCCTGTTTAATTCCAGTTTTGTTGAGTTTGTGGATTTTCTTCATTATAAATTGTTTGTTTTTTTTCAACCATAAAATTTGATGTTTGTTTGCTTTATTTTTCTTTCTTTCCTTTCTTTCCTTATATTTTTTTCTTTCCTGTCGTTTTTAATTTTATTGAATTAAATGTAAATCATTTACTACATCAAATGTTTGTTGCTATTTGGAAAATTTGTAATAAAGTTTGCCTTGTGATTTAATTGCAGTTGTTACCATGGTGATACTACACATTGCAGTATGATGTAATATAACTGTTACCATAGGAACAACAACACATTCCTCTTGCTATATAATTTGTAAAACATTTGTTACTGTGGTGATAATATTATTATTGATGTAATGCATGCTTCATGCATTTGTTTTGTTATCATTTCTGTTTCATGAAATGGCATTTTGCTAATTTTGTAAATTCACGGCAGCACAATGGATTTTTGCTAGCTTTTTTTCTTGGTTTTATTTTTTTGGTATATTTTTTAAATGATCATGTAAAGTATGTTTAGGCAATATTTCAAATAAGAGTATTTTAATCATTATTATTCAGATATTATTCTTATTTGAAAACTGGAAAAAAAATGCTATTAAATTAAGAAGAAGAAAGTTAAAGTTTATATTAATTATTTTTGAAAGCATACTGAATAAATTAAAAAGACTTATATATATATATATATATATATACAATTCCAATATAATTATAGTATTTTTATCTGGAATGAAAATAATTCTGTGAAATTGAAAGTTTTTGTGCACATATATATATATATATTCATTAAAAATAAACAAAACATTCCTGAACAGCTGTTTTAAAAATATATATTTATACATAAACTGGATTACTTAATACACTGTGTAATATATTTCTTTATGCTGTTATTTCATATTAATAATAAAATTTGCATGTGATGTTATCTACCAGAATGTGTAATTATTTTAAAACAAATTGTATATATTTTTATTTACTGCTTTTCAAGATAGTTTACATAAAAGCTGTTTAAGTTTGATATTTATTTGTACAGTGTGTCAGTTGGTGTGAATTTAACACACTGGTATGCATGCATGCTGAATATTTTTGTCCCTTTGTTGAGATATTTGTTGAATAAAATTATTTTAAAATCACTTCTCAATTTCCTTTGTGTATAATATCCATTTATAAAATGAAAACCCTGCATATTTTCACATATATGTAATATAAATTACTCTCATTCGCTAGTTTAAAAAAAAAAAAAAAAAAAAAAAAAAAAAATAAATAATAATAATAATCATAGTATTAGCTATACTTCTTAGAAAACCATTAGGATAAATGACATTTCTTTTCAATTATCTGGAGCAGTCCCATTCCTTCCCAGTCTTTCTAATTTATCAACATGTTAAGTGAAAGAATGGAAGAACTGCAAGTTAATGCTGATTGTCCTGAAGGGAGCAAAAACACTGGAAACCACAGAGTGTAACATACAACTCTTTAGATTGTCAACATCACACACTGATTTATTTCTTATTGTCAGCTTGATTTGTCACACTAATGTTACAACTTTTTTTACATTATGGAGAAAAATAAGCATTATTTGTTTTATTATTATTATTATTATTATTATCAAAATTTAGTAATTTCAGTAATAACAAATCAACAAGTTACAATAAGAATTGTTATTATTCAAATTTTAGTAATTTTATTAACAATAACAAACATCAACAAATTGCAATAAAAATTTAACATTGGATAATTTGTTCAACACACCAAATAAACATTTAAATAATATTAAAATAAATAATTTTTGATAATTAAAAAAAAATTTTTTATCACTTTTCACTATGATCATCTAATTAAATTCAATGAAGGAATGTTTTAATTTGCTCATCTATAAATTAACAATTACAAATGAATGAAGTGTAAAAATTCAACACTGGAAGACTTGATAAATAAATTATTTATGTTTTCTCTTCAACATTGTCATCTTTTGATTTGCTGGAATCAGCAGCTGCAGATTCTGCTGTATGTTTGCTGTCTTCACTCAAATCTGAGTCCTGTCCTTTCGAAACCTCAACATCAGTTTTATCTGGTTTGTCTTTCTCTGGAGTCACATCCACTGACTCTGTTGTTTTATCAACATTTTGTTTCACTGACATGTCTGCTGGTTCAGTTTTATCAGCAGAATCACTGTCCACTGTCTGTCTGTTATCACGTCTGTCAGCTGAACTGACATCAGTGTTTTTACCTGCGTTGAAATAGTCGCTGGTTTTGAAAATCGCTGGTGCTTGGAATGTTGTCTGTTGCGAAACTTTGCTCTCCAGAGATGGTCTTCTCTTCTGTTAAATAGTAATAATATAATAAACATTGGAATAATACTAATACAGTAACAATTAATTTTATAACATCTAAAAATAACAGAAAATAAGTAAAAAGCTATTTTCAGTGAAAGTAGTGTAATCATATCTCTTTTCAGACCTATCTATTTAAATAATCTTTTATCCTCTCTTGAAGAACTGACAGTTATTAGTGAAAATAATCACACAGTATATTCTTGATGACACATATTTATATTGTTTATGTGTTGAATAACCTAAAAGTAAACTGAATTATATCAATAAGTTTATAACCTCTCAAAGCTGATTAGATTAAAGAAGTTGATTTAAATGTAAACTGAATTATAACAGTAAGTATATTCTCTCTTGAAACTGAAGCTAAAGTAGATTAAAAAAGTTGATTTAAATGTAAACTAAATTAAACTAATAAGTTTGTACTCTCTTGAAGCTGAAGTAGATTAAAGAAGTTGATTTAGTTACTGATTTAGCATTATGTTTTTGTTTTGAACTAGCTGTGTTGTTTAACACACGATGGTGAGAGTGTTGTGACAAACAGCTGAGGAGTGACACAGTGACTGTGAGTTACTCACTGGAGTAACGATACTTGTGAGTTTCTTCATCAGTCCACCGAACGACCCGCGCTGCTGCTCCTCTGCTCTGCTCACCTCCTCCTCCATGACAGCCACGTTCTGTCGAACTACAGCAATAAACGCCTACAACAACAGCAGGTTTGTAGAAAAAACTTTAAAAATGTGAATGTCCAACTACAGCAATAAACCCCTACAACAACAGCAGGTTTTTTAGAAAAAACGTAAAAAATCTGAATGTCCAACTACAGCAATAAATGCCTACAACAACAGCACTTTTTTTAGAAAAAAACAAACATGAGAATGTCCAACTACAGCAATAGTCTTTTTTTTTTAGAAAAAACATAAAAATCGTAAAAAATGTGAATGTCAAACTACAGCAACACAGTTGTTTTTTAGAAAACTGGACAATATATTTAGCTGACCCTTCATCTCATTTTAATACTGGCTTATTAAATGGTGCTAATTGCAACCTTCTTTGTTTATTTGGTGCTAAAAGACAGGAATCGTGCTTCAGATGGCCACTTTAAGAGGCTATTTTGATGGATTAAAAACAAGATATGTTTTATACAGTTTGACAGGAGGACAAATCTTTGATAAACAAGTTGATGGGAACAGGCAAGAACATGAAATAACTGTGAATAAATAAATAGGTAAATCAATTTTTAAAATGTTTGAAAAGTATAAGAAAAGAAATTTAAGTGAAAAAAATACATTAAAATTTTACAAACTTTATAAATATGAAGTCATTTAATGTGATACAAAAAAATTATGTATAAATTATGTGTCTGTTTCTGTAATATGACATTAAAATGTAGGTATGGTTGTATGTAAGTCTAAGTTTTCTCATTGTGATATGTATGTGTGTACAGTTTAAAAACATGCAATACCTCGAGTTTGTCAACTTTCTCAAACACAGCGTTCATTTTACGACAGTTAAGTTCAATGTCTGGAAGTGTTTTTGTCAAAGAGAGAGATATATCACTTCTTATCTGAAAAAAAAAAAAAAATAATATCAAAAAATATTTAATAATATTATTATTAAAATAAAATATATAAAATTCACTTAATGACCATAGATAAGGTATGAGTGTATAGTGTATTTATGTGTGAGAGTATGTATTCTGTAATTATATATACAAATATATATATGGGTGTTGGTGTGTGTGTATGTGTGTGTCTCTGAATTGATATCTGTATTACATTAATATAAATGCTTGTTTTATTATCTGTTTTCAATTACCCATATACAGATAATAATAAATTTCTGAGTGTAAATAAAGAATGATTAAAAATGTGTATTACCATGTCCATCAAACTGCAGAATTCTTCCAACTTTGTCAACATATCTTCTATACTGTCAGAAAACTGGTTTTGCTAAAATAAAATAAAATAAAGAAATAAATAAATAAATAAAATGAAACAAAAGAAAGAAAGAACAAAACTGTTAATTCTGTCTGCCTGGTAATAGGCTAGATTTGATGTAAGATAAAGATATAATTTTACTTTATAAGTTTATATCATTTGTAACAGAATTTCAATTTAGCCTGCCTCTTTTGAAAGATCAAAATTTAGAAACTGGTTATAGTCGGCTGCAAGCTGTTCTATTAGTTGTTCATCGTCCTCAGTTGAAGAATCTGGAGTCAGTGAGCGCTTTTCTAATTCCGATTTCACAGACACTTCGTTTTTCAGCTCCATTCTCGTGATCCAAACATCAACTTCCTGTTCAAAGTTTGACAGTTCTCCTTCCAAGGGAAATAACTCTCAAAAGCTTTAATGCCATTCGCAGTAAATTGAGAAATGTAATTATAAGTGAACAAGTGAAAAATAAATTTGCATGAAAACAGAGAACACATGGTGTTATTATTTAAAAATTCTGATAATTTCATTAAATTATTATTATTATTATTATTATTATTATTATTATTATTATTATTATTATTTATTTATTCATTTTTAGAGATGTTAGCGTTATTTGTAGATAATCGTTACAACAGCATTTATGTATCCTGAATGTTCAAAATGTAAAATGAATTGTATCGATAACTGTTTGTCGAGACAAATCGTACTACAGTTTAACCTGTATCAGGATACAACAACAACAACAATAGTAGTAGTAACAAAAAATTGATGAGTATATACATTTTGTAGTTTGTCATCCTAACTTATAATTTATCCCTCAATAGCTTTGCGTGACACGACCAGTTTATCAAACGTCACAAAGAAAGTCTCTGTAATAAAATATTCTTGCTGCTTGTAAACAAAGAGGAATTTTTACAGTTAGTTTCCTCTTTCGTTATCTGCATTTTAAATATAAAATATGCTGAGTGCTTTTCTTCCTTCCATTTAGCTATTTTTGTTAGGATACTTACCTACAAAAAAAGTCTTCAAATAAACACGCGTATGCACACACAGAGAGAGAGAGAGAGAGAGAGAGAGAGAGAGAGAGAGAGAGAGAGAGAGAGAGAGAGAGAGAGAGAGAGAGAGAGAGAGAGAGAGAGAGAGAGAGAGAGAGGGGGCTTGCTTTAATTTTGTCTATGAATCTGCTGAAATGGGGAAATAGTTTCAAATAAAGATTTAAATTAAAAGAAAAGAAAAACTCCACATCTATTATTTTCAAGACGCCTAATCATCATCATCATCATCATCATCATTATTATTATTATTATTATTATTATTATTATTATTATTATTATTATTATTATTATTATTATTATTTACAGAATGTTTGGAAGCCTTTTTATCGTTAGGTTTCACACTACTATTTTTCTTTTGTATTTTAATAATTTTCTGATATTAAAGTTTACAAGGTCGTCTGAAGGTCTCCTAAAAGCGGGAATTAATTGCAGTCGGATACAGACGTGCTTTACGATCTAGCACTTAAAAATAAAATATGTTTGTCTGATTAATCGTTCTGGCATAAAGAGAAACTCGCGAAACGACGAGGCGTCACTTTCCACCATTAAGTATTGGCACACTCGAAAGTTATGTCTTTTCAACCGTTTTCGTTCGTCTGCCACTAGACTGAAATTCTATCACGTTACGTGTGAATAAAAGGCGCTGTATTGCTTAAGGTTGCTGTTCACAACTTAGGAGGGACGTGTATGTATGTGTGTCTGCGTATATGTACACATAAACACATATGCATTTTCAAATTAAAGTTAATTTTATGTAGTATTACAAACATACTGCGGAGTATAAAATTATTGGTGATGAACAGTTTTCTTGAATGAATGTGAATTTTATTATGTATTCCAGTGGTATCTCTTTACGTTGTTCTTTCTATATTTTCATTATTTTATTTTTAATTTTTATTTTGATCAGAAAAATAAAACAGATCTATCGTATTTATTTATTCGCTGTTGTTGTTGTTGTTGCGAACGTACATACAAGCAGTGAAAAACTAAACAAAAAAAAACAAGTATTATATTATATCATCAATATATTTATTTCATTTTATTTGTTTAAAAACTTTAAGAAAAATAAAACAAACAAAATACTTCCTCAGTATTCATTCAACAAATGCAAATTCAAAATGGCGGAAGGATTGTCGTAATTGTCTCCGTTTTCATTCTGGATTGACGTCAGTGATTTTTTCTGCTGATTTTCCTTTAGATCGTCGAATGGAAAGAAAGAGATGGTTTAATGACCTCTCAGTCACAATTTAGACAGGTCACGTGCTGTCTGGTTGACATCAGGGACGGTCTTTGTCGGCATTTCCTGTTTAATAATAATAATAATAGCTGTAGGTGTAGTAACAGTCGTAACAGAAGTAGCAGTTGTAGTAGCAGGAGCAATAGTGTAGTAGTTATAGAAGTATGATGTGCATATTAACGAAAATAATTATCATGAGGAATTTAATGATGATGATGGTGACGTATAGAATGATCATTCTAAATCATAAACTATTTTGATGATTTTTTTTCTTTTTGTGACAATGAAAGAAATCATTTTAAACTGATTTTTGTATAAGTAATCAAGCAAATTATATTAAACTAAATTAAATGATATATCTAAAGATTCTGTAACCTTCATTTCTGTCTCTTTTGTTGTTTGTGGGTTTTCCTTCTTAGTTTGTGTCGTTATTGTCGTCTGCAGTTGTTTGAACGTTGAGTCTAACTCTTCCGTTTTCGATTTGTTGTGGAAATTCAACTAGCAACAGAAGAATTATTTTAAAAATATAAATTAATAAAAGAAAATAATAACAAAAATAAATTAATAACTTTAGGAAATCAACGCCCTTTATATTGATGAATATTATTTATTTATTATTTTTTGGTTTATTTTTAATGACATGATTATACAATAGACTCTTGTATAAAGAAAATCGTTGGATATCGTCTATTGTAATGACTATTTCTGTTTAATATAAATAAGAATATTAAAAAATATGACGAGTTTGATTAATACAGCATGCAGCATGCTAAATTATGTACTGAACGGACGGAGAGAGCATTAATTCACAGGAAAACATCAAGGAAGTACGACCCATTAGACATAAAGGTAATGGCAGTGCAAAATGTAAAATTAATAATAAATATATTTTTTATTAGTTTCATATCATGTGTACGTTCCTATTTTCAAGTCATCATACCATTTCATTTTAGAAAAAAAAAAAAAAAAAACATACTTTAAAAGGTTTATGATGATAATTGCCAGACATTATGTTTGCTTTTGGTGAAGATCGCAATATAGCAATTACCTACCTTTTTTAGATTTTTTGTAACCGGTTTCGTTTTCGATTTTTTCACTCCCGCTAATTTCTTTGGAGCTGATTTTTTGTTTTTCGATCCTCTGTTCTTGGCCATTCTAAATTTCCTAAAAATAAAATTTGAATCCACATTTGTATTTTACATTTGTATTTTAACAAATATTTTTTTCAAAAGCTTCATGTGGTAATTTTATTAGAAGATAAAATCCAAAATTATCCTCATAAAAATTAATATAAGAAGAAAACGATTATACAAGAAAAACGCATGTTTGAAATTAATAATATCTGATTTAATTTGTTTCCTGATAAAATAATAATAATAATAATAATAATAATAACAAAAAGAAATAAAAAAGAAAGAAAAAGAACGAAAAAAGGAGGAAAAAAAATTCCGAGCGACCACCTCAAAGAAACATGCCACATGAAAGCCCTTCCCAATAGAATAATAATAATAAAAAAAATTCTAGGGACATCTTTGTTAAGAATAATAAGCGT
This sequence comes from Chrysomallon squamiferum, assembly GCA_012295275.1. Lineage (NCBI taxonomy): Eukaryota > Metazoa > Mollusca > Gastropoda > Neomphalida > Peltospiridae > Chrysomallon > Chrysomallon squamiferum. The sequence continues at coordinate 4,962,853 of CM022667.1, forward strand.
TTGTGTATTTTTGAAATATTACAAGAAAACCCTTTTACAAGCCAAAATCCCCATTAATAATTACACCTCGAATTCTTCCCTTTAAGTTAGCCTCATTACCGGTTTCTGAATTTAACTGTCCGCGTTTTAGCACAGTCCAACAACCTGTAGGTATTCGGCCGACGGTTTAACAGACACGTGTGTGTTTGTGCCTATCCGAGTATATAATGAAACGACAGCTATTTGATCATTTCTTTAAGATATCATTTGATGGTTATATAAACACGATGTGATGTTCTTATGATAAGTTTCTGTGTTACTTAATAAGGCCTTAACAATGATAATAACTTCCGAAAAACAAATCTTCATTGTTTACCTTGTCTGCCGCAACTTCCTCCAACTGTAATGAGTGAACCACACTTTCTGTTCGTATCTACTCGTGTTTTATTACGTTTTTCTTTTTACTTAAAAGTAATGCGCTACTATTCTTATTAAGCCGTTATATTTGAAACGGTTTAAAGTAGTTTGTATTCGTTCTTTTAAAAGTGTGACGCCATTAATATGAGATTTAAAAAAAAAAAAAAAAAAAAAAGTATAGTTTGTAAAGATGGCTTCAGTTCAAGAATTTAACAGATCAGATAAAAAAAAAAAAAAAAAAATCTGTACTCAACTTGAAACAGTCAGAGTTAGGTAACTTTGTTCGCTATATTATATTTCCTTCCTTATTTAAGCATTTGTGAAATAAAGTATATCCAATTATTCTGATATTTATTCTTTACCAGTTATAAACACGTAATCAATTATCTACATGAGTAACTCTTACTGATAAATATCAAACAATAATTTGTGTATTATATATATAATTATTATTATTTTTATTTTTTATAATAATAATAATAATGATGATGATGATGATGATGATGATGGTAATAACAACAGAAACCAGTACTCATACAAACATAACTACCTAGGTTTACTTATGAACGTACTTGCAAATCCGGACGGCCTGTTTTGAATATTTCACAGCAGGTGTTACTTATTAAGTCGCTGGCTTCAAGACATTTTTTTTAATTTTTTTTTAAATTTACGCGTGTTGTAATTTGGCCCCAGTCGTGCGTAAAGTACGTTTTTTTTTCTTTTTTTTTTCTTTACAGGTAATGAATATTCGAAATTCTCCCTCAATTCAGTCCGTAATCAAGAAATAAATGTATCATAAATTTTACACGTCTAAACTTTTGAGCACGGTGAATAGTCTGCATATTGATACTGGAAGGCTTTTAGAACTAATTTCATAAAAGGATCCCCCGTCTCTTTCGTACCGGCTGAAATTCGCTTTATTAGCTCGGTAGGTGGCGCTGTAGCAGCGTATACCAACATACAGATACATTGTTGTTCAAAAAGAAAACAAATATCTCGAATGTCTCTGAAATGTTTGAGTAAGCCCAGCAGGATTCCTCAATCTGTGACCCGAAACTTTTTAATACAACTGCCTATGGTTGCATGCTATGCTGTCTATATAGGAATTTCTATTGACATATATTAAAGGAGAAAAAAACACACACACACACACATATATATATCCTCACAAATTCTTAACGCTTCGGGGGTTTCACATAAGAAGCGCTTTATAAAGGTCCGGAATTTGACAACATGAAAACGACGCCTGGTCTCTACCCAAATATTGCGTGGTCATTGAAATAAATTTTGGATGGTTTTTAATCGTCGCCTCTAACCAAAAAGCGAACTCGAAAACCGCATATAAAAGCCTGAAGAAATCTTAATAATAACAAAAAAAGAAGACGGGGGAAAAAAGCTCGTCTGCAATTGTAGTTTTTAAAATCAACATAGCCTGACGTTCGACTGTTTGCTTATAGCG
>CM022667.1:4969707-4984707 GCA_012295275.1 Chrysomallon squamiferum
TTGGTTTTTGTGCGGACACAAAGCAGACATTTCATGAAGCCTCTTGAAGAACTTCTTCCAGATGTTTGTGTACGATCTCTCGTCTGCCGAATTGTCGTGTTGTTTGTTAACGGAAAGAAAACGAAAAGACTTTGGTTCTGTCGTACGTGTTGAAATTTCTCTCGTGGACATCAGCATTTCCCGTTCTAGAGTTAACGCCAGAGTGGTTTAATCTAATTTATATTATTTTATAGGAGCTTTTGATCATACAATAATAAACAAATATCGCCAATACTGTATTTAAAAAATTTTTTTTTATATATTTTTAAATAGGTCTATAAACTGTTCTAAGCTTTCTTAAATAAATAAATAAACAGACAGACACACATACAGTCGGACAGACGGATAGATATGTAGATAAGATTGCTTTAACTGAACTAAACGAATATTTCATATAAACCAGACTATGCTGATAATAAAGTGAGGCAATGATTTCCTGACAGTTTACTGATGTTGCTATTTCTTCCTCGTGTGCTGATGTTTTTATGTGATGCAGAGAAACGAGAAAGAAAAGAAAATGTGTTAAACTGACAGGCGCGTCACCTGTCTTCTCCAGTTTTTTACTTTTTTTCTGAGCACCAGTGTAAAAAATCAAAGATGTTTATTTTTAGTATGTTCTTTATTTAACTTTTTCTTTTGTTTTTGTGTGTTCAATCGTGTTTTATTTTTTATTTTTATTTTTTCGTAACGATGCGTTGTCAGTGCTGGTTTGTACCTTTATTTTCTTTCTTTTCCTTCTTTTAACTTGTTTAAGAATAAATAGAAAAAAAAAAAAACATTTCTGTTTAAGGCGTAAGAAAAACAAGTTTTCGAATTTTTTTTACCCGTTTTGTTATACTCGTGACAATGCTTTATGATCAACAAAGCATGATTTCAACAAAAATATTTAGCATATTTTTATATATCTATGTACGTACGTATGTATGTATATATGTATATGTTTGTATGTTTGTATATATGTGTGTTTGTATATGTATGTATGTGTATATGTGTGTGTGTGTGTGTGTGTGTGTGTGTGTGTGTGTGTGTGTGTGTGTGTGTGTGTACCAAGACAGGATGAGATAAATAAAAATTACGACGTCTTTCTAAAAGGCATCACGTGACTGACACATATTCACTTGAAATTCATCTACGGTTATAAATATTCCGCAAGTCTTTCTGGCATATTAAATCACTCACATTTAAATGCATCTAAAAACTATCGCTGCGGGGTGTTTCAAAGTAATTGTGAGTATAAAAGCACTTTATGACATGAATAAATTATCTTTCAGCCTTTGCTAGGCTAAGTGATGACTATAATACACGCACATATATCAGAAGCTTTCAAAGATCATTTAACTGTATGAAACAGATTCGTCTGGCTGGTTCTGGTTTCATATATATATATATATATATATATTAGAAACGTTTTAGGCAAAGTGGTATTTCAGTGAAAAGTCACGTATTGTAACAAAAAAACCCAGTGTTAATGATTACTGGACTTCGGATATAATAAACCTGTATTATACACACGCATACAAACACACATGAACACACACGCATACAAACACACGAACATGCATGGGATAGATGACAGGCAGAAAAACTTTATGTCACAAATTAAATTGTTTTCATTTACAAGCAGTTTTTCTTCTTTCTTCTTCTTCCCTTCATTTTTAAAAAGCGGGTAAAATTCTAAAGTTACCTACTTTGATGCATACATACATACACACACACACAAACTCACACACACACACAAACATACACACTTTTAATATAAAAACTAGAACTTACAGCATTTTAAAAAATAATTTCTTCTGTTATTTACATTATGCAGGCGGAAAACAGAAATTTACATAAATAATAAATAATTCAGTAAACTGAATCTTTCAAAATGTGTAACGCAATAACGAAGCAATTAGTAAATTCTGCTAAAATAGTCAACTCTTTAAAAAAAAAAAAAAAAAAAAAAAAAGGAAAAGAAAGAATAAATAAATAAATAAATAAATAAATAAATAAATAAATAAATAAAGAGTAAACCAAATAAAAAATTCAAAAAGTTATTGAAATCAAAATAAAGAGAAAGACAAATCAAATGAGAAATATATCGGTGGGAGATTGTAACAGTAAACTTCACGTTCACACGTTTAACGGTTCAACAAACGATTTCAGTGGCAAAGCTGTTAGAAACGTAATTTCAAATAGAAAAATAAATAAAAGCAAGAAAGCGAGGAAGAAAATTAAGAAAAGGAAAGTTACAAAATTTAGTTTTAATTCGTTTAACACGTGCGCGACGGCAACAACTGCAGCAGACGTCAATTAAAATGTAACCACCTGCAGAAAGCGAGTCTGAGCCGCGTCACTGGAGTGTAGAGTTCTGGGAGTTAACAACGCAAGCGATATCGCAGTCACTACCTGGGTGGGGGAGGCACTTGATACTGGTGATAGATTTATACGAGGAGTGAGAGAAATAGGTTGTACGTTCACGGTGCACATGCACTATTTGTTAAGATCTGACTGGGTTTTTTTTGTACCCGTATTATATACCAAAAAAAAAAAAAGATTAGTGCAGTACTTTATATGAATGATGTAAAATAAATTTGGTATACTTCTCTCTCTCTCTCTCTCTCTCTCTCTCTCTCTCTCTCTCTCTCTCTCTCTCTCTCTCTCTCTCTCTCTCTCTCTCTCTCTCTCTCTCTTTTTGTTTCTTTTTCTCGTTCGGGGTTGGACTGCCCCTGATTATAAAAAAACAACAACAACAAAACAAGATTAAGCAACGTGTAACACTGTACATTAACCAATTAGTCTAGTGCGTGTACAGAATGTATTATGTTCGCGTGTTTGTGTGTTGCGGTCGCTTTGTCAAGTATATGACACCTCTACAATCCAATAACAAAAACTGTCAATGGTTATCACGTATTCTTACGTTCAGCTACTTGTATCTGATTAAAGATCATTAAAATACCACACCCATTGTTAGTATTCTCATTTACAAATGTATTATTGTATGTGTGTGTCTGTGCGAGTATGAGTGTTTACATGTTCTTGGCGTCAGATTCCAATAAATCGTTTTCGTACCTTTCAGCCATTTTCGATTTACATCATACGGTTGAACAAATGATTAAGATGTTGGGAAAAAAAAAAAAAAAAAAAAAAAAAAAAAAAAAAAAAAAGATTCTATCACTGTAAATAAGTACCGTGACGACAAAAGACCAACTTATTTAAGAAATAATTCCACACAGTTGGAGACGCGTTCAAAGATAAAATTCTCTGCGATTATGAAACAAGCAAATATCGAAAAGGCTTAGCTGCTTGTATAGATTACGGGCAGATATCTGGACGCCCGTACACGAGGGTACATTCCTGGCGTGACACGAGTGCTGCGTAGTCCACGGTTTGGTGACGAACGAGGCTACGTGTAAGACGTTAAGCAAGGAGACAACGAGTCTAAGTCGGTGAGCCTGCTAAGTCGGGCAGAAGTAATTAGTTTGATGCACGACTTACGGATTGTTTCACTCCGCCTGTCTTCCAGCTATTTAGTCGCTGCTCTTTCGTCGGATGAAGGGTTAATCCGCGGTACAAGCTCCCCGTTAATTTTAAACAGTTACGTAAAGAGCCGAGGTACTAACTCCCCGTTAATTTTAAACAGTTTACGTAAAGAGCCGAGGTACTAGCTCCACGTTAATTTTAAACATTTACGTAAAGAGCCGAGGTACTAACTCCCCGTTAATTTTAAACAGTTATACGTAAAGAGCCGAGGTACTAGCTCCACGTTAATTTTAAACATTTACGTAAAGAGCCGAGGTACTAACTCCCCGTTAATTTTAAACAGTTATACGTAAAGAGCCGAGGTACTAACTCCCCGTTAATTTTAAACAGTTATACGTAAAGAGCCGAGGTACTAACTCCCCGTTAATTTTAAACAGTTATACGTAAAGAGCCGAGGTACTAGCTCCCCGTTAATTTTAAACAGTTTACGTAAAGAGCCGAGGTAGGAGGTATGTAAAAGGATGACGGAAGACGGGAACAAACAATGGTAGAATGACTTGTGAACGGAAGGAAAGACAGATGGAAGTAATGAAAGAGGGATGAAAGGAAAAAGGCAGTTTGAATGAAAGAAAGATGAAAGGAACAAAGGACAAATCGAATGAAAGAAGGATGAAAGGAGCGAAGAACTGAGTGAATGAAAGATAATTAAGGAAAACGTTTATCTGAACAAACTGTCTCGTTGTAATGAATTATTAGACTCAGGGCTCTGATTAGACTTGTAATTCATTCCTAATTTACTGTGTACACAGATGTTGCTAAACAGTTTAATAAATCAGTCTTTCTCTTGTAACTGCTTCTCTCTCTCTCTCTCTCTCTCTCTCTCTCTCTCTCTCTCTCTCTCTCTCTCTCTCTCTCTCTCTCTCTCTCTCTCTCTCTCTCTCTCTCTCTCTCTCTCTCTCTCTCATCACAATCATCATCATCATCATCTTCATTTTTATCGTCAGCAACATTCTTGTCGGGCTAAGTTATGTTCTTAAGACTTCGCAAATGCAAATAAAATAATAATTTGTTACAATTTATTTCAAATCAAAAGCTCAGGAAATTTAGAACGATCACATAATTTCTGCTTTTGTCTGACATGTTTTCTTTCACAATATGTCTCAGATTTTCGTATGCCTGCTAAACTCACTATGAAAAATACAGGAATGACTTGAATAAAGAGAATGTAATTAGTTTGTTGAAACTTTTGGAATTCTTTATGGTGAAGACAGTTAATGCCGATGTATGACGATGTTCGCCGATGTTTACCGATGTGTAACGAGATCTCTTCGTGCCAGGGAATTTCATTATCAATGAACATCTCTTCAAATATGTAAACAAGAGTAGCTGTAATGTCGGCGCTTTTAAAATCGATTTGGTTGTAAACAGCAGGAAATTCTCAACAACTGTTTTCATTATCACGTGAATGTGCGGCTGAAATCTAATCAAAATTCCTCTTTAACCCATTTCCCTGTTTGAAGAAGTGATTCTCAAAATCCTGCACGGGCGACACCGGAAACATTTAGCAGTACTTGTACTTAAAACTAAAAGTAATTGACTTAATACTCAGCCAGCTGTTAAAACTTTATATATACGTTATCCCTGTCTTCTTTAAGTTTTTATTTAAAAAATAAATATAGCAAGCATTTAGCTTCTAGAAAGGTGATGAAGCTTTGAGGGGAAGAGAGAGGGAGAGACGGGATAAAGATAGAGAGAGAGAGAGAGACAGAGAAACTGAGCATTTATATGTGTAAATGAAAATAAATGTCGTTGTATCGCTGTAGCGGTTTAGATATCAGTTCTTGCATTTTTAATACAGAAATCGTTTTTTTAAATCATTATTTGCATGATGGTCCACAAGTCCAGAATAAACGAAAATAAAAAAAAAATAAATAAAATACTACTAATAAAAAAAGAATAATAAAAAAAAAAGAGTATAAATAAAAAAGAATAGCAATGTCTGTAATTATTGCGAAATGATTTTGATCGTATCTTTGATCGTATCTTTGATCATACCACTAATTAGAAGGTTTGAGACTGCTGCATTGTCTTGCTTCTCTAACGTAATCCTCTAGCGCATTAACAAACCGCTGTGTTTATTACTCTCGCATTGTGTGGACGGAGAAAGACATGCTTCAGAAACATCTCCCTTCAACACCGCGCTCATTAATACTTTCCCACCAAATCCTCTACTTCTTTTCAAAAGTTTGTTTCAAATCCATTTTAAATCCCTCGGCTCGCATGTTGTATATTTGATTTCAAGCGCGCAGTTCTTAATCCGTAACGTGATACCTGTCAACGAGGGGAGAGAAAAAAAAAAAAAAAAAAAGTAGAAAAAAAATCATATTTACTGCGGCTAATTCGTTTCGCATTACAACGGCAACGGCTTTTGTGTATTGGATGGCCTGGACGGGATTTCGACGACGACGATGATGTGTGTGTACCTGTATTAATAAACACAATCCGGTGTATAATGGGTCCGCCGTGCGGGCGTGTTGCGGGTACAGGTATAAATGTGACAAAAAGACGTACGTCACAAGAGCTTAACGAGAGGCAGAGCTTGTCTCGTTTGAAACGTGTCGCTTCTCCGGCTAAGTTTTCCTGTCAGTGGAGTAAAACGCTGGGTAATTAATTCTTTTCACAGCCGCTGAAAGACGATACAGCAAACACTGCCAGTGTACTCAATGCGTATTTTCATATACAGTGTGTATCCTGACGTGTGTGTGTGTGTGTGTGTGTGTGTGTGTGTACGTACAATTAATATTGTGCATGCCGTGGGTGCATATCTGGGTATATGTTTACTTGTGTACATAACCAGGCGTGCACGATTATGTGTGCATGTTTAGTAGATACGTCTACTTTGAGTAACAGGTTTTTGTACGCTAAGTAGCTGGATGATGGTAATTTTGTCCTTAAACAAAACTTGATGGATTCTGTACTTAGGTATCACATGACTGTTTCTCCACTCCTACTTGTGTTTGGTTGCATACATATGAACATTTATCATGTATAATAACTAATGCACATAGAAGTATTAATAATCAACCTAAAAAACCCTAAGGTTTTTTTTTTTTTGTTTTTCTTACTGAAAGCAGTGTGGTTTTGTTTTTGTAAATAAATGGACTTAGATTACTGTTGTCAGTGCCTTGTATAATAAGACAAACTTGTGAGTGTAAACCATTTTACATTCTCGTGATAAACGCGTGTTTGGAATTTTCACGTTACCAGGCTTATTTATTACAAACTAGATCCATAACTTGACGATTATTTAACAGTGTCAGTGTGAAATTTAACAAGAATTTGTCATCATCGTTACAACGTCATTGTGATCGTCATCATCCATCGTAAACATCTTCATCATCTTCATCTTCTGTTCCTCTGTCAGTCTTTTATTTTTGTTATTGTCGTTGTTCCTATCGCTCATTTTGTTGTGTTGTTACTACTACTACTACTACTACTACTACTACTACTACTACTACTACTACTGCTACTACTACTGTTATTTATTATATTTATTATTATTAGTACTATTATTATTATTGTTATTATTATTATTACTATTATTATTATTATTATTATTATCTTGTTGTTGACGTCGTTTCTTTATGTTTCAACATATTTCTCTGTCTAAAACATTCTTCTCTTTTCTTTTCTGCTTCTGCCAGCTACTTTATTGTCAGTTTTATAGTACACCGTGAATTCAATGCTGACAAAAAAAAAAGTATATATTCAAAAAAACTATTCTATTTCATATCCCCCATATCTTTATAAATTGTCCTTTAATTGAGCCCGCGTTATCTCCGAGTCAGTAAAAATCATAGATTTGGGCGCCCATCACTGGTCAGTGTTTTGTTTGGATTGTATGGCTTGACGTCAAAACAAATACCGCACGACAAAAGGAGAAAATTCTGCTACCAAGTTGTAAAGAGTCGGAAAAAAAAAAAAGCAGTAGTAGTCTTGCTTCGTCGAGTTGTTTCCACTCCATTGTTTGGTCGCAGGACCTCCAGCAACGCCACCTACCGGCAAAAGCCAGGACTGACGCGAGAATGTGAGCAGCGCGTTGAGTGTGTTTACAAACGTCTGGATTCCGGCCGACTTCATTTCATGGGTTAATGAACAGCGTGCAGCTTTGATCAAAGAGCGTCTCTTTGGTGGCGCTCAGAGCCACGGTTGTCGCCCGTCATCTTTCAACATCGGCGGCGGTAACGAGGTTTGACAGCAGCGACTTCACCGCGTAAAGCCAGCATAAAAAAAACAGATTTAAGTGACTAGAGGAGAAGTGAAAGTGTTTAGGTGATTATCATCGCTAAACAGAATCGGTTTGCACGCTTACACACATATACAAGTACTCACGCAAACATATACAACACACACACACATACACACACATACTCACACACACACATTCTCTCACACACTCACAAATACTCACACACACACACTCACACATACACACACATTCTCTCACACACTCTCTCATACACATATAAACACTCTCTGACACACACACATTCTCTCTCTCACACACACACACACACAACACATACACAGACACAAAGACACACTGTCAGAGTAAAGCTAAAAGAAATACAAAAGGCAATGGCTTCCGGGGTCCGTGCATTTCTAAGGAACCTTAACTTTTAAAATAAATTCATTAACGTCTCTGAAAAACTCATTACTTTAAATCTCAATAACATGTTAAATACAGCATTCAGTAACTTAACCAAACATGTCAACCGACATTTGCAAAAAGAAGATTGATTCTTTATCTGTCTGCTGACTGGAGTATCTCTCATCAGTGCTTTGCTTCCGTACCCTGACAAAGAACCCGGCACTCGAAGTGAGTTCCTCACATTTTCACAAACACTGGAATTGTCGATGATTTATTTAACACGAGGCGTGGTTTTTAATTTTCTTTTTTTTTTACGCAACGTTATTTCGTCACGCCACACAACCGCGACATTGTGAGGACGGAGCTAGGTTACCGCAGATTGCGTGTGTCGTTGACGTAACACAGACGATGTCGTGACGGCGACGTCTGATTTATTACAAATGCCACTTTATCTGCACACCACAGAATGCCGACACCCAAAATTCAGTGAATTAGTCATAGTTTGTTTATTTATTATTGTTATTATTATTGTTATTGTTATTATTATTATTATTAGTAGTAGTAGTAGTTGTAGTTGTAGTAGTAGTATGTCAGATTTGAAGCTTATGATGAAAAAGAAGAACTACAAGACAAAACTGCTTTGACATTTGTAATATAGATCGAAATTCAAGTTTAAAAAAACATGAAAACACACACACACACACACTCTCTCTCTCTCTCTCTCTTTCCCTCTCTCTCTCTCTCTCTCTCTCTCTCTCTCTCTCTCTCTCTCTCTCTCTCTCTCTCTCTCTCTCTCAAACACACACACATATGGGTAATAGTTGTCATAATCATAATCGCATAAGTAGTGGTAGTAGTAATGTATTATTATTATTATTATTATTATTATTACAACAGTATGTAAGCATATATAATCGCATTCGCTACAAACGTGTGACAGTTTCAATCACGCCTCCAGCGCACACAGTTTAAACCGAGTTCTTTGTTACGACTGTCAATCGTTTGTGTTTGCACTCGGCTGTAACTCCGTCTCCGACTGCATGCAGAAACACAACATCGATCACAAACATTTAAGATGTTCTGTCATGTTTCCCGAGGTCGCCTAATAGCGACGTCTGACACGTCGGCGCGACTGACCTCTGGCTGTACTCGAGTGCATCCTCGTCCAGCCATTGTTCCCAGCGACGTTGTCGACGTTGATGAAGGACCACACGGCGGACGTGTGCCACGCCCAGTTCTCAGTGCAGCTCGCGGATACTTTACACGGAGTTGATTTGTGTGTTTTAATTTGACACGTGTCAGTAGACTGGGTCTGGGTTTTTCAGTCCAGCTTGGAATTATTGAATTTAATCTTTCAACCCATACGCTGCAGGCCAATGAGTCAGATATGCAGAAAGTACACACACACACACACACACACACACACACACACACACACACACACACACACACACACACACACACACACACACACACACAGAGCAGTAGTGGGTCTATATTTTGTAGGACCCCTGAAGCTTGAGGGTTATGGTGATAACCACTGTTTTCTTCTTCTGTGGCAATGTTCCATGGCAGGTTTTAAAAATTTATCTAAATCTCACATTGTGATTAAAATGTTTGAAGAAATGGTTGATTAAAATCTCTTCTGGGGCCTCTCCTCGATTAGTGGCACTGAAGCTTAAGCTTCATTTATAAATAAATAAATAAATAAATAAACAGTCGTTGAGGAGTAGAAGGAATAATATTAATTAGATGTTTCAGCAGTGGCTGTAGCCTAGAGGGAGAATGAATAATAGCAGTAACAGTAGGCATAGAAATAACAATAGAGTAGTAGTAACATAGTGATACTAGAAACAGTAGTAGAAGTACTTGTTCTAGTAGTAGCTGTAGTAGTAATCGAACTAATAGTAGTAGTGGCAGAAGTGGTAGTAGTGGTAGTAGTAGTAATAGTAATAATATTAATCTAATAGATGAGTACTGTAGTACTAATAATTAGAGTATTATGGTCGTATCAGTCACAATGGTAGTTGCAGTAGTAGTGGTAGTAATACTAGTGGTAGTATAATATTGTGACTAACAGCAATTATATTAAAACTAAATTAATTGGAAAAAGAACAAAAAAAAAAAAGAAAAAAAAAAACACGCGAAAACAACAGCTACAAGCAAACACAACGGCAATAACGGAAAAGAGAAAATGATTCCCGTTTTTTCATCGGAGTCACTTGTGCTGCTGCGCAGTTTTAAACTGCTGAGTGTAAGAATGTGTAATTTATATAAGCAACATCCACGTCTCCGAGATAAGATATATCTCAGTTGTACGGTCGTGTTTCAGGTAAACAAAGAAAAGAAGAAGAGATTAAATTATTTCACTTAGCTATTTACAGAGATTAATCTCAGCCAGTTAGGAGGAAAGTGGAACAGTCAAGTACCGTAATAATAAAGATTGTTTTTTGTGAATTCGCATTTTTTGTTTTTTTTGTTAATTATTATTGTTCTCTCTTTATTTTATTTTACATTTTTTTTACTTTGTTTTTATATCGTTGATGATGGCTGGTTTTTATTTAATGACTAGTTTAATATTGACGGCTGTTAGATGTTAATTATTTATTTGACTCTGTCTCTCTGTCTCTGTCTCTCTCTGTATATGAAGCACAGATACAATTGTATCATAATTTTCATAAGATGGAAGGCACATCCGTAACAATCTTTCGTATAATTTAGGACGAAACAAAACATCTTGGTGTGTTTATTATGCTTTTGTATTTTGTGGTTTGATGTTTTTCACCTTTAATTCACCTTTATTTATTTATTTATTGTTATTACTTTTGTCTTACAGGCGGCGCACTAACAAACAAAAGGTTCGACATAGCATTTCGTAATTTCCTCAAGGACCACGGGTACAGGGGCGGGGCCGTGGCCGCCATGAAGCAGGGTCGTCTCATCCACACGAAGGGCTACGGCGTGGACGAGGAGGGACATCAGATCGAGGACACGACTCTCTTCCCGGCATCCAGTGCGTCAAAGTCCATAACAGCAGTAGCCGTCCTCACGTTGATTCAGGACAGCAAGCTCAGTCTGAAGAGCAAAGTGTTCGGCCACGAGGGAATTCTGCACATGTTGAAACCTGTAACCAAAGACTCGGTTGATCCAAGACTGTACGACATCACTGTGGATCACTTACTGCACCACAGCGCCGGCTGGGACTTGAACAGAGGTCCCCTGTACGACCCGATGCTGAACGAGGTGTACATAAGACGCGGTAACGACGTACCGGACATCAAGAAAATCATGGATTCCGAGAGTCCCGTCTCCTATTTCGACATAATACGCTACGTGATGTCGCAGAAACTACACTTCACGCCGGGAACGAGAACCGTGTACTCTAACCTCGGGTACACAGTTCTGGGCAGGGTCATCGAACAGGTGGCCGGCACCAGCTACGAAGACTACGTCAAGAAACACGTGATCGACCCGTGCGGCATGTGGCACACGCGGATCGGTCGCTGGGGGAGCAATGGCGTGCTCAAACTGGACAACCGCTCGGTGAGGATGTCCAACTCGTACAACCACCACATGGACTTTTCCATATTCGAGGCGCTGCATCCTCACGTCGTCGACTCGACGCTGGGCTGGTACACGACGGTGTTCGACATGATGAGGTTCGTCAAGTGCATCGACGCGAAGGACGGGGAGGGAATTCTCGACGAACAGTTCCGCTGGCAGCTGGCCACGCGGACTCGTCTGCTCCGGTGCAGCACAGCGAGAACTGGTTTGGAACGGGATTCAGAGCCAACACGAAAGGCGCCATCTGGCAGGACGGCGACCCCCACGCCGACGACATGATTCTGTTTCCACCACAGAGTGAGCACCGAAATGCCGGACTCGTGGATTCTCTTTCTGAAGGGACGCGAGCTGAAACACCTGAAACACGTCACCCACGAGCTCATGGAGATGATGGACACCGGAGGCTTGTACAACGACTTCGTCAGAGACATGTCCGACATCGACCAGCTCGGTTACGACGGCGACAACGTTCTCGTGAAATACGGCGTCGACGAGCACCACCTGAGCGCGTTCGTGAATGCGTTCAGGCGCGAGAGCTACAACATGGCGTGGATCAGCGCTTACTCCGTGAACCGCTTCAGGACGCACTTCGCGGTGATCGCGCAGGAGACGAGCGGCTTCGGCTCGGGTTCGAACGACTTCGTGCTGGAACACGGGCTCGTGGAGAAGAAGCTCTTCTCCCGGAAACTCGAACTCGAGTCTCACGGTTACAACATGACTTTCCTGCAGAATTACAAGTCCGCCTCGCACGACTCCGAGTACGTGTTTCTGGCGGTTTCAGAAAGCACGGCTACGCGAAGAACACGCAGATGAAGTTCGGAATTCACCACTATCCGCGCCCGTACGACAAGCTGCTGGGGCTGTACACCGAGAAAGCCTTCTACCCGACGGTCCAGAGTTACATCAAGCACAACTACGAGGGCAAAATTTCCTTCATATTCGTCAAAGAAATACGCCCGCAGAAAATACGATTCAAGACGTACCACGAGATCAGCGAGAAGAAGCTGGAGAAAGTGGTGAGACTGAACGCCAGGTTCGGCCGCAAGTTGACCTACATCGACGCCTCCAACACAGAAAGAACGTCGTCGTTTTCTGTTGTGTTTTCCACCGAGCAGCCGGCGATCTGGCTCTTCAAACTGGGCCTGGACAAAGATGAGGCGACTGAACTGATTCTAGACAAGCAGCCGCAAGGATTTCTTCCAAAACGAATTGTTGTGTACACAAACAAACAAAAACAGTTAAAATATGCAATTTACTTGGAAAAAAGAAAAAAATACTGACTGAATGATTTAATTTTTTAAAAACAAATGTACAAAATGTATAAAGAGTTTGTATTTAAAAAATGCTGGTGTTATTTCTGCTAAAAACAAACAGACGATGATGTTTTAAAAAATGGACCAAGATATAGCAACCAAATATATGTATATATAATGAACCATGATATACTCAAAGACAAAAAGAACTGTACAAAATCATGTTTTTGATTTTGCACTTTTTTTATTTTTGTAAATAGATAAGTATACGCCCATAACAAACATGTTTAGGGAGACATTAACTTATAAACTAAAATCGAATTATAAAAATATGTAATTATAATATTCTTATTATTATTATTATTATTATTATTATTATTATTATTATTATTATTATTATTATTATTATTATTATTATTATTTTATTTCAATTATTATAAGAAAATATGTATGACAAATGTGAAATAAAACATAAGAAATTAAAATCAAAATGACTTTAATACACAAAATTTGAAAGACAATAAATTGTTTTAATTAACATGTGTGTGTTTGAAAACAAAACTTAAACTAATTTCTAGTAACAACAACAACAACAACACCAATGCGATATCAATATTGCCGTATTCCAGAAACTTCCCCGGTAGCTAAATGTCACGTGAAATGCAACGTTATCACACACACACACACACACACACACACACACACACATTCACAAACACGTAGAATACTTGTTTATCACGTTCTTTTTACATCTGTACAAATGAGCATTAACTAGAATCACTGTCCTGAGAAAAGAAAAATAATTTTGTTTGTAAAACTCATTAATTTAATCTTTTATGTATATACTGTACAGCAACATTGATACTGGCTGTTATTGTCACTGGAGCATGAGCTAACGCGATTATTAACTTATTCATGTAAATACCATTCTGACACAACACAAAGCACGCCTGTCCAGTGAAGCCTATGATTTTTGTCAATAGATTTATAACTCACTTGATTCGTGCGGTGTTGAAGGTACTTGAAGGCTTTGAAATAAAGTTATTTAACTACTTATTTGTGCCTTCTGTTCTTTTGTTCGTTTAGAAAATAGCAATGTAAGTGGACGGAGCTCGTAACTCGAGGTGCGTAGGTAGATAAGAACAAGTAATAACGTGTGGGTTTTTTTTCTCGCATTGTGAAAGTTGTTGTGTTATTAATACAGAAGCTGATGATTTACAGATCTGCACAGTAAGAATGGTTAGAGAATGAACTGTGTTTTCTGTCCCAGACACACACATACAAACACATCTACGTACGTACAGCATTACGAAATATATACATGCTCACATACATACAAATATATATACACACATTCATACACACATACATAAACGTACATAGAGATATAAAAATATGCTAAATATTTTAGTTGAAATCATGCTTTGTTGATCATAAAGCATTTCACGAGTATAACAAAAAAGGGGGAAAAATTCGCGAAAATTTGTTTTTCTTACGCCTTAAACAGAAATGTTTATACTTCTATTTATTCTTAAAAAGGTTAAAAGAAGGAAAAGAAAGGTTGTCTTGAAGGCCGAACGGTAACGTCGTCCGCTTTCGGAGTGCGGGCTAATGGGTGCCATACGTTCGAGTCTCGTCAGCGGCATCTGACGGGTTTGTGAAAGGACTGGACTTTGGACCGAATATTCTCTGAATATTGTCTGTGTACAGAGTCTATTCAGACGTACATAAGAGAGAGAATATTCAAAATCCTAAACTATACACACAAATATACATATATATATATATATATATATATATATATATATATATATATATATATTATATTCGTTCACACGTAAATATAGAATTAAAATTGTTAAACCCTATTCAAACACATGTGTACATATACACAGACATATACGTATACACATATGAATAATATACAAACACATATGTACATACATACATACATACATACATACATATATACATACATATATATATATAACCATTACACAAACACCTTATAGAAACATTAAAAGA
>CM022667.1:4987207-4999707 GCA_012295275.1 Chrysomallon squamiferum
CCTATTTCCTGAAACAGCTTTGAGTTCAGTCTTAGAGACTAACACATTTTAGAACTAACAAAATACCACTACAAACCCATACTAAAAAGAAATAATTATATTTTTGTATGTAAACTTAGTTTCATTAGAATTAAAGCATTTTTTGCCCCCAAACCAAATATATTAATGTTTTGTTGTCAATTTTGTATTCATATATTCTCAATCTCATTCTCAGATTAATAAGTAAAATAAAAGTCTGCCATTGTAATGTGATAAAATCTCTACACATAAATGTTGTTCATTCTTGTGTCATACATTCAGAAATGTTTACAACTAATTATCTACCTAACTTAATATTTCAACCTTTCTTTTTTTTCTTTTTATCACCTGTTTAACATTACAACCTGTTTTTTTTATTTCAGGTTATCTTGACCCGAGTTCAGAGAGTGATGATCTGCTTCCAGGTACAAAACTTGATCTTCCGTACTGGATGGCAAGAGGTCTGTGTAGTCGCAAACGTCACATCGTCAGCATCGAGAGTCCGAAGCAGTACCGAGTAGGGTACCGCGACATCCTCACTGCAGACGCCAACGTCGTCGATCTCCACAAACTGGGTCCCTACTTCTACCAGTTCGGCTCCTACTTACTCAGCTTCAGCTACCCTGATGCTGAAGACATTGCGAAATGTCTTCTTAAGGTTTGTTTGCTTAATTTGTGATTTGAAAATAATGGAAATTATAACTGAATATATTTTTTTAAATCTTTTAACTTTTTTATCATAACTTTTCCTTTATTAGGTTTTTGATTTGTCTGGCAGTTTAAATTTAATTTTGTCAAACATAGATGTTTTATAATTATTTAAAAAAAAAATTGTAAAAGTTGTTTATTTTTGTTTGATTTTGACTCAGAAAACTGTTTTTCTTTACTTGTAAATTTTCATTATAATTTATTTAATTAAAATTATTAAAGATTTACTTTCTCTTTTGATGATTTGGTTATAAAATTTTATATAAAAAAACAAACAAATAATAAATAAAGTGTAGTGAATAATTCATAAAAACTATTATTTATTCTTATAAAGTACCAGAAAAATAAGAGATTTAATTTAATTGAATTTTATTTAGACGTTTCAAGCGAGGTTTAGAAGAATCATGGACTGCTCACAGAATGTTTTAAACGAGGACACGACAGAAGTGACCAGCAGACTTGATGAGATGGAGAAGTTGCTGTTCTTGGCAGGTCAGAGGGGACTCAATGATTTCAACAGGTGGGAGAGACGCGAAACAGAAAAACTCTGCACGTCAGACATGGTGAGGAATCACAGAAAACGAAAACGAGCAGTAATGGACAAGTGAAACTAAAGTCTGATATTTAAAAAACAATAAATAGTTCAGTAATTTAATACTTTAGTATAAAATGCTCTTAACAAGTAATTGAAATATTGTTTTTTTTTATTAAAACACAGCAAGTTGAAATTAGATGCCATGGTCAAATCCTTGTATTTATGTTAAAAACCTTTGTTAATAATAAATGTTCATTTTTATTTAAAAAAATTATGGAATTGAAAATTATCATTTTCTGATATTTAATTCATCTGTTATTAGAAATTTATTTTTTATTCAGAGGTGTTAAAAATTTGTCTTGTTTACAAATGATGTTAAAAATCTCAGTAATTTGATATGTACAGTTAATGTAAAATCTGAACTGTGAGTCTAGAGAGACTGAGATAAAGTAGTGAAAACTAATTTATAATTTTGTGTATATTGTAATAAACCTTAAAAAATGCACCACTGAAATGTGAAATTTAAATTTTGTTATGAAGACACATTTGTAAATATTGTAATAAATTATATATGTGTATATTTGTTGTTTGTTGTTTGGATAATTTACATTTTGGGATCAGTTATATATTTTATTTTTAGAGTTATTATTTTGAAGTGGTAATTATTTCTGTCATGTGGTTATAGTTAACAAGAAATTTATTTCATACACATTAGTTCCAAATATTAGTTTGGATGGCAAAATTATATACAACTCAAGAAAAAACTATGTAAAGAAAATGTTCTTTTTTTAAATTATATTTTTATTTTGTTTTATTTTATTGCTTTTATTATTATTATTTTATTATTTTTTAAAGAAAGAGATGTGATTTGCTAAATAAACATTTGTTGGAACTGGTTGAATAATAATAAAATGATAATGAACGTAAACAGCAATACACATATCAGATGAGGTATGTCGGTTGCAATCTTCTTATTGGAGTTATTTCCCTTGCTCTACGTATTCATTCTTTTATTATTTCTCCTGAAGTGGATGAATTATGTAAACATTAATCTGTTGCAGGATCCAAGAAGTGAACCTCAGCCTCCTAAGTATGAAGAACAAAGCATTCATTTTAAAATTTATAAATTAGAATTCAAGATACTGGATTTTATACTTGTGTATGTTAGTGTGTGTGTGTGTGTGTGTGTGAAATTATTGAATGCACACATCTGATATTTTAAAAAATATTGCAACACGCTTATAATAATATATATATATATATATATTTATTTATTTACACAAAATTGATTTTTCACAAGATTATTTTATTGTTACAGCGATAACGTAACAAGTTTAATTTACAGTTTAGAAGTATTTACAGAAATGATTTTTATGAATTATAAAGAAATGGGCTAAATCAGATTCCTTAATTAGGATTAAAAAAAAAAAAAAATGTATTATAAATATAACTAAAGCATACGTATTTTTTTCTTTAAAACATAAAAAAAAAAAAAAAAAAAATGAAAGGTTAATAATCCAAAAAATGAATTAGTATTCAGAACGTTACATCAGTATAGTACTCTCTGCAGAAAGTTAAATAAATAAATATTGTTATATAAAAAGATAATAATATATATTTTTATGTATTTTGTAAATCTGTATCAATATAATAATTTATATAATTTAATATAAAATCTAAAGATATCGTAGAACAGGAATTGTTCTAATAAATTGATAAAATATAAAAAAAATGTAAAAATTATCTGAATAGTAGCTCTCACTGTTTCCTCACTTTTTGTTGTTTCTTGTTTTTGCTATCATCATCGTTATTATCGTTGTTTGTGCTTCTTGTTAGTATAAAGAAAATGAAATGAAGATTAGTTAAGGTATAAAAACACAGAGTAATTTTGAATGTCACCAATGAACTTTTAAAACAACCCAATATGTCGTCAGTTAAAAAATTAAAAAAATTATAAAAAGTTGCACAGCTGCCAGTTGTTGAGAGTATGAGTTTAAATGTTCATATCATGATTATTAATTATATATAAACAGATCAGTGGCATTAAAAAAAGACGAGGTTTTTCAAGTATAAACAGAAAATAAATCTTTTATAAGTTATTTAGGTAAATGCAGCAATGAGATTGCTTGCTAAAGGACTATATGTTATGAAAACAAACGTTTCTGAAGGTCACTTAGGGTTCTCAAAAATAATACTTTCCATATCGTTTTCGTGGTTGCCTTTCTTGATATCATGTTTCTGTTCGTGTTTTAATAGTTACTGTTCTTGTTTTCAACGTTACAGTTCTTATTTTCAAGGTTTCAGTTGTTGTTTTCAAAGTTACTGGCCTATTTTCGTGGTTACAGATCTTGTTCCAGTGGTAAATTTATTTAGAGATCCAAATTAAGTTATTTCAAATAATTAATTGTTTGAGATTCTGTTGATCACATTCATAAAGTAATTTTTTCTCCACAGTTTAAAATCCTGAGCGACCTGCACGAAAATATCTTCTTCTCATGATAAAGAGATCAAATGTTACATGTTTATTCTGATACACGTTGTGATGATAGCTTTGTGCTAGGAGGTCTTCCGTAAAGTTTACCGAGTTCTTTCAGTACATAAAACTGAGGACTGAGTTAGACAGTTTTGAAATTACTTTAACAATTATATTCTAACTTGTAGTAAAAGAAAAAAATAGCTCCAGAAGTCAACAACAAATAATAACCTATTTCAAAACAAACAAATTCTGTCAGAAAGGTGGCTTTCAACAAAAGGTTAAAACTTTGATGATCTGTTTCAACAGGAGATAAAGAACGCAGCGTATATTTAAAGAGAGAGAGAGAGAAAAAAGAAGGAACTGAATGACCTGATAAATTTGCATGAATTACATTCTATCTTATAAAAGTTGGGACAATAATTTAAATATAAATCTATCTCAACTCGTTTGAACTGAACTACGAGTGTGGGTCCGCCTTAGAGAACGGACGTAGCAGAAGATTAAAATGGCTGGTATTAATTACGTTATATGACGGATTACTGAGCACTACACTGTTACTAGGCGAGTCTACGCATTATCCACAGAGGGGTTTCATAGCGATCATGTTCTCTATACAAGTGAGGGGTAGCTGCACCACGCCCAGGATCGCCTCGCACACGCCTTTCAGCGGTTCTATGCAGGCTGAGAAAGGCAGCAGGAACACGTAGAGCCAGGCGATGAAAAATCCTATTGGCCAAGCTAAAAACCAGAAGATCAGAAACCAGAGAATTGCCCACAGTATCCCAGGACACAGTCCACCGCCACGACCTTGACCTTCTCCTTGACCCATGTTATTCGGTTACTGGTTAATAATAATAATAATAATAATAATAATAATAATAATAATAATAATAATAATACAAATGAGAGAAACAACGACAACAAAAATTTAATCATGTGGATAATAATAATAATAATAACAACAATAATAATATAAATTCAACAATAATGAAAAAGAAAAATGAAAATAACAGTAATTATGTGCGTCTAAAACGCTTACGTACTTGTACACAGAAAACATAACTCTGTAAGACAAAAAAACCTCACAATACCCATACACGCAGTCACATATTAAAACTCTCTCTCTCTCTCTCTCTCTCTCTCTCTCTCTCTCTCTCTCTCTCTCTCTCTCTCTCTCATATATTGATTTATCACAAAACAATATATATGTGTGTGCGTGTCTAAAACGCTTACGTACTTGTAAACAGGAAACATAACTGTAAGAAAAAAAAAAAAAAAAAAAAAAAAAAAAAAAAAAAAAAATTAATAAATAAAAAAAAAAAATAACCTCTTGAACATATAAAATGAAAACTTACAAGTTAAAATTTATAAGTAATTATTTATTCGTAATGATATAAAACAGTAAATCAGAAAAGTCTCTTAAGACGAGACTACGTGCTGGATGTTAGAAAAGTACTAGCAGTTTCTTCTGAATACAGTTATTTTAATTCTGTCTTATTTATCCGTCTGCAAATTGTACAATAGAACAAGTTTTTAATAAGATTTTTTTTTTTTCTTACGTTCTTTTATATATTTATTATAATGATTTTTAATTTTTATTTTATATATATATATATATTAAGAATTTTTATTATTCCTTATTTCCCGACATTATTCCGGTGACTAATATTGTTTTCAAAAGGAGTTGTTTCCCTTCTTCATTAATTCCTAACAGAGTGGTTTCCCCACTATCATATTCTGCACGCAGGTCAAAGGAAGATTGACAAGTTTAAAAATGACGTCAGTCGTTTCTTTGATTTGTTCGACGCAGCCTGCGAATGGAATCAAGAACACGTACAACATGGCTATCAGGAATGCCACGGGCCATGCGACGAAGAAAAATATTAAAAACCAAAATATGGCATTTACTGCTCTGGGACAGGCTTCGCCATCAACGACAACTTTGCCATGCTCGTCAGCTTCCCCACTTCCCATCGAAATGTATTGTTATTATTTTACAGGCTGAAAACAAGAAATTTATGAACGTAAAGACTTTCTACTTATTTATTTCATTTATTTCTGAATAAAATTAATCTGCAAATAGTTTGACATAACGAATAAAATTAATAGTGTATGATTTTTTTATTTTAATTGTCTTACGTTTTCTACGAAAATGAAAGAAACTGAAAATATATGTATAAGAATATTAAGACTTTAACAAAACACTTTGTGATTAAATGCCTTATATCATGTGTGTGTTTGTCTATGTGTTTAACATTACTGTACGTTTGCATGCATTGTGTGTTTGTATGTGTGTGTGTGTGTTTGTGTGTTATGGGTGTGCACGTATTATTGTTGTACATATACATGATTGTCTGTTGTGCTTTTTTTGTTTTTAATTTTTTCCCCTACTTTTAAAATTATAATAAAGGAAAATAGATACCTCAACTGTTCCTAAGAATTAGACTGATGATGACGTCATTTGGCTGTAACGTCACAGTTACGATACGTATGTAAAAATTTCATACCACATTTAATGGTGTACAGCATGGCAAGGAAAATTACTGTAAAAGAGTCGCACTAAATGAATGTCAACAGCGAGGTCGACGTCTATACGTAGATGCAGTGACCGTAACGTAGATGCAGTGACGATCTGCGACCGTAGTGATGACGAATACACATGATTGCTATAGTGATAAAGTATCCAACTACGTAATGAACTAATGATACTACGTAATCAATATTTCAGATTTATTGGATACATTTCTTTTGTCTTCCTTACTTATTTGGATATAATTTCGAGCAAACAGAGGAATCCTGATGGTAAAATATATTTTTTCTTTTTATACTTTAAATATCGAATTTGAGAATTGCCTTTTTAAAACATTATTCTCTAGCATGAAATTTAGTCACTGATTTTGTTTTCATTACATTTCTTTTAAAGATGTCGTTTACTATGTACCTCTTTTCATCATATCAATGAACCGACATCAGGAAGAAGTATAATCTTCCAAGCTATTTCCAGTAAACATCCTGTACTGAATAGATTACAATAAAACAAAGGGTTCATTAATCGATTACCAGATTATCTAAATAACAAGACTAGCTGTATAAAAAAAAGTAACAGTAATTTAGAACATAAATTTTTAAGACGTTCAAAATCCTAGCAGTGAGCTTCTAGACACGGAAGTAAATCAAAAAAGTTCCATACACTATTTATATTCATAATGAATTGATGTCATTGATTTTCTGAATTTTTTTCTACATCTTCTAACAATGTTTTGAGCGGAAATTACGTCATATGATTCTTATTTGACGGACTGCAAAGCAAACTCCAATTCAGAGTAGATACGCAACAAACTAAAACTTTGTTTACGTAGTTACATCCCCTGCGGGTTCATGCACGTATATCATGATCGTATCTGCGATACATGGCGACTGTATCGATTGAGACAGAAAGTGAAAATGTTTTTGTTTTCTTTGTGACGGTGACAGATTATTGACATTAAAATGGTTGGTGAAGAAATTGTTCTATGTGGTGAGATGTCAGCGGAGGTAGATTTTAGACTAAGTATAGATAGGTTTAGACAACTGTAGGTAGATTTATTGAAGCAGACAGACGTTTAGACACGTTGATGTAAATGTTGTCACGTATAGGTAGACTTAGTGAAGTTGATATGGAAAAGCTGAGGAAGATTTGACAAGTAAAGATAGATTTTGTGAAGTAAATATAGTGTAGACTATTCATATAGTACAAATTATTTAGACCACAGAGAAGTGGATACAAATTACGAATATTACAAAACACTCATATTTCCAACAAATGATGTCAGAACAATAGAGAAAAATACACATCAATAAGTAGAAAATAAATAAGAGTGTATGTGTGTTTGTGAGTGAGTATGTCCGTTCCTGCATATATAATAATACTGACATTGTGGAACTGAATTTACTATTAAATTCACGGTTTTTAATCAGTTCTGATGGACAGCTCACTGAGTTTGTTTTGTCGTGATCGTATAACAGCGCCTTTGTCAGTGCACGAAAATCAAAAATAATTTTAATAACATACATACATATATTTATGGATAAATACATACATACATACATATGTGCATACCTATATACTTACATCAAAAAACATATAGAGAGAGACAGAGAAAGGGAGGGAGGGAGGGAGGGAGGAGAGAGAGAGAGAGAGAGAGAGAGAGAGAGAGAGAGAGAGAGAGAGAGAGAGAGAGAGAGAGAGAGAGAGAGAGAGAGAGAGAGATGGAGAGAGAGAGAGATATGAATAAAACACTAATGCAGCAAAGTGCAGAAGTAATCAATGTATTAACGTGAAAAGTGAAAAGAAACTCACAAGGTCGTTGGCACGATCGATCTGTGTGTGTGTTACGCACCACAATGATGCACATGCATGTTGTACAGGTGTATCACAGTAACCATGGGCACGGTTACTATGTATTAACTGAGACTGCTTGTACTTTTGTTTGCACTTGATATCTTAACCTCATGTTTATTACTTCGAGAAGACAAAAATACCCTTACTTCAACACACAAAAGAAAAAGTGATAGAGGCAGTATTGTCCCGAGCAGCTGCATAATAGATTACAGTGTCATTGATACAGATTCCAAGCTGAGAGAGAGAGAGAGAGAGAGAGAGAGAGAGAGAGAGAGAGAGAGAGAGAGAGAGAGAGAGAGAGAGAGAGAGAGAGAGAGAGAGAGAGAGAGAGAGAGAGAGAGAGAGAGAGAGAGTTTTATATGCTACCTAGCTAGGATTTGTTGCACACACACACATTTCTAACTAAGATTGTGTTAAATTATTTCCATTATAGGCGACACAGATAAGTTAATATTCTCTCCGTATGATTATCTGGAACTGTAAATATGTATGAAAACAGTCATATATAATTATAAATCTGTTAATTGACCAGCTTCCAGCTGTTGCTAATTTTTCTATTATATATTACCGTTTGAGATGTTCATATGTTTAATGCACGCACCAATAAAAATAAATTAAGATATAGTAATAATGATGATGATAATACTGATATTAATAACAGTAACAATAGTAATAGTAACGACAACAATTAAATAATAATAATAATAATAATAATAATAATAATAATAATAATAATAATAATAATAAAGAAAAAATCTTAGGAAGTCTTATTTAATGAATATCTAGCCGATCCTAAATGAATGGCTAAATGACGTCACTGAAAATTCGGTCAGCTGACACTGGTGTAGTACAGCTTTTATCAGTATTCTCAGTAATACACGACTAGTAGGAGTCTACTATAAAATATTTACAGTCTTAGAAACCAGATAAATATTATCATGGTGTGACATTATTACACTTAAAGATAGTGTGGGGGGGAATAAAATAAAAGGAAATGAAAAAAAGAGAAGAAAACCGGTTACACTGGTTTGAATTTCACGGTTGACCGACGATTTTTAGTACGAGCAAGCTGAATAAAAAGGAATGAGTATTACTTTTGGGACATGCGGTATTTTATATCACTTCTTTCTTTTTTTCCCTTTCATCAATAGTGTTCATTTCTAAATAGGAATGGTAAATCTCTCTCTCTCTCTCTCTCTCTCTCTCTCTCTCTCTCTCTCTCTCTCTCACACACACACACACACACACACACACACACACTCTCTCTCACACACACACTCTCTCTCTCTCTCTCTCTCTCTCTCTCTCTCTCTCTCTCTCTCTCTCTCTCTCTCTCTCTCTCTCTCTCTCTCTCACACACACACACACACACACACACACACACACACACACAAACACACTCTCTCTCTCTACACCACCCCCTCACCGCAAATGCTCTGAGGATCAAGCTTTTACAGCAATCCACTAGGGATAATTAATTTTTCAGTGAAGTACAACTGGTTTCTCGGAGGATGTGTTTTTAGCTCTACAGGATCGTGTGTATGAATGAAATCTCCTCTGGAACTAATGGGAAGCGTGTGACGTGTCTCTCACCTACCGGCAGAGAATTCTCTCTATCTTCCTCTCTCTCTCTGTCTCATCTTCACAGTATGGATAACGCTCAATAACCTTACAAATGTGTTAATAAAACATTAATCCTTTGTGTTTAACGTATCGCTAAGTTTCAACATACAAACACACCTAAACAGTTAACCTATCAACGGGGATAAAATATTAAATAAATATTTGTCAGTGTACATATGTACATATATATATATATATATATTTTTTTATAACGTTAGTAATTTGAAGGCCAGATGGAAGATAGGCGTAAAAGGTACTTAACATTTTTTGGGGTCATATATAAACGAGAAGCGTTCACGTAAAAACGTATGTAAATAGAAACGCCTCCCATGTACAGAGTAAACATCTTTATCGGGTTTATTGGGATCTGAAGTACGCAGAAAAGTGAGACTGTAATAACCTCGAGTCGCCTATGGAACAGATGTTTTAGTAGTTGTTGTAGTAGTAGTAGTAGTTGTTGTCAGGGGCGGGTCCAGGTTTTAAAACAAGAGGGAGGGTTGCGTTGTTCATAAATAAAATAATTTATAACGAGGCAAGGGTATTTATAAATAACAAATCTGTCAGTATAAATAGAATTTCAAACTTGTCGCTTTGTTCTAAATCTGTGTGTGGTGTAGTAGTAAAATGCATGAAGAAAAGGTAGGAGTTTTAGTAATAGCCGTCGTTGTAGTAGTAATATTAATAGTTGTCGACGTGGTTGTTACAGTAGTATTTGGTTTAGCGCTAGTAGAAGATGGGCGTCATGTTGTTAAAAGCAGTAGAAAAAATAAAACGAAAACTATTTTTACGGCTGTATACACCGTGACCCGTGTCGGAAGCGCAAGGTCACATTCAGTTTAAAGGGAAAAAGCGCAACAAGAAAACAAAATCAACAAACGAGCTTAAAAAACACTGAAAAAAGAAGCCTAACGTACATATATTAACATATCGGCTAGTAAAAGTCTATTTCTTAATGCCGTCATAACAGATATTAATGCAAATCAGTAAAATTTAAAAACAAATTGCTACCTACGTACAGTGTGATGGGAGCAGACGACTTCCTAGAGTCACGTGATTTCATAAACAAAACGGTTAAATAGACACTCGTGAGGCCGGGTCCGAACGCGATGGCGAATACAGGCAAACGAGCGAGTTTGCAACGAATTAAAATTTAAAAAAAAAATAAATAAAAAAAAAAAAGAAAAAAAGGAAACCGTTTAAAAAGAAATATATTATGTAGATGAGATGTGTAATATATATACATTTGGAATATTAATTATTTTAAACGTATTTAATTTAACTTGGTGCTCTACAAAACACCTGCAGATATAAAAAAAAAAAAAAAAAAAACAACAACAACAATAAAAATAAAATAAAAAAAAAAAAAAATAAAATAAAATAAATAAAATAAATAAATTAAAATAAATAAATAAATAAATAAATTAATAATAAAAAAAAAAGAAAAAAAGAAAGAAAAAAAAAGAAAAATAAAAGGTGAAGACAATTATGATTTGTTGACTATATCGTCAAAGTACTGAGTAAAGTAACAAGTCTATAACCTGTTAATAACACACACTAACTATATCTCCCTGGCTTACACCGTAATCCGTGAAATACGACACCAAACCAAAACTTACCTTAATCCATACACTGTCAAAACGAAACGAAAGTGGTAACGTGCAGGCTGTTGGACCAAAGTGCCACTATCACAGCAAGTACTAAATATGATGTCACGCGCCAAGCCACGCGCCCCGTTGTTGTATATTGCAAACACAGAACACTATCTGGTTGCTGTGCGTTTGGTATTGATCGTCAGTCCCAGTAATCTCGACAGCTCTATCGTCTTTTTGTAGAAAACGCGTTTAATTTAGATACCTGATTCAGTCGCACCTGGATTAATAAAATTAGGGACGTATCGAGGAATCAGCAGCGGGGTGAGAGTGGGGGGGGGACTGGGGATGTATATAAATATGACGTATTAAGATTAATGTACTATGTCGTTAGATACAGCGTAATATATCAACTACTATTTCTTTAATTATTATGTATGTCTGCGTGTGTGTGTGTATATATATCTTCATTATTTTATTAGATTATAACAATACTAGCATTTTATTACATATAACAATATATTAACTACAGTTGTTTAATTTAAAAAGTAAAATTTTAAACATTTTTATTAAAGCAATATATTGACTACTGTTTTATTAGATATAACGTAATATATTAATATTTTATTAATTATGACATTTTACAGCTACAACTGTTACAAATTAAAGTCCGTCAACTAGAATAGTTTTGTTTATCAAAATTTACTTCGTGACCAGCCAGTTTTACTTATCAGTATCTGTGTGGACACGCCCGAATAACTTTCTTAACAAACCGTGTAGTGTAATCTGCACTAGGAAAAAACCCACTTAATTTTACTTTACACTTAGTTCGTTACATTCGAGTTTAAAAATAAACGTTTTGGCAAAGAACCATAAGAACTGTTTAAGAGACTAACTGTCGTCTGCACAGTTTTCAAAGAGAAACACACAACAACACATATACTCATAGACACACACACATATTCACTCACGTAAAATCATAGACATACACATACAGACACACATATACACGTCCACAGACACACACGCACACACACACACACACACACACACACACACACACTTATATCTAACGGCAAAGAAACTTATTAAAGATAAAGACAGACATTAATCACGAATAAAACATCAGTACACATACAGAAAAGCAAATATATATATATATTATATATG
>CM022667.1:5002207-5052207 GCA_012295275.1 Chrysomallon squamiferum
AAAAATTGTTAACTTATCGTTCTATAACATAACACAAAATAATGCGTAAAAAATTAAAAAAATCTACCAATAACGATTAAAAAAAAAAAAAAATACAGGAAAAAAAGGATAAAGTATTTCTTACCTTGTCTCTGTATCAACTGAATCAACTTAGAGCGGAAATGGCTGGCAGGAAAAGATTTTTGTCTTCAAACAGGTAAACATTAGCGATCGCTCGAGCGCTGCCTGGCGGACTGGTGAACAGCGAAACAAAGTTTGTTTTCAGTCGACGATTTCCATGACGCTTGAACAACAATTTCTTTATTCTCGGAGCTGAGCTGAGCTGTCGATTTGAAAACGAACCCGTCTACGTTGCATATATAAAACAACGTGTTCGTCTGTGATTTGTTTTGCTGGCGTATTTTTATTTACGCGAGATGACAAGAGTTATTTGCACAACAAAGGAGGTTAGGTGAGGTTAAAAGAAGTTTTGTGTTAGTGAGACTTGCTGAGAGTGAGATACAAAGGTGAAGGAAAATAGCTGGTGTGTGCGTTGGACGTACCTAGGTAGAAGGATTTAAATGTGTGTGTGTGCGCTTTTCTTACAGATGTATATGCAGAGTCAACAGACCGGAACTGAACTTAAATAAAATTCAATTCAGTTCAATTAAATAAATAAGATGAATGAATAAAATAATGAATGGATGGATGGATGGATAAATAAAGAAAGAATTAAAGAAATAAATAAAGAAAGAAAGAAAGAAAGTAATAATTAAAATAAAATAAAATTATAAGTAAATAAATAAATAAATAAAATAAAATAAATTAAATTAATTAAACTAAAAAAAATATAAAATAAAATAAAAATATTAATTAAATAAAATTAATTAAAAAATTAATCAACAAAAACAAACAAACAAACAACAACAACAAACAAAATCAACTTCAAAAATATAACAATAAATTATATTATACGTAATTATACTAAAAATACAAATGACAGTATTATAATGATAAACACAGTAATAAAACGACATAAAACATAACAGCTCTAACTAATCTCTACTACGAACAAACGGTGACGAATCAACGTCGATGCCGATAATAATTTTACAATACTCGACATTTCCTGGTGTACTGGTCGATATAAGTAAAGAGTTTTATAATTTTAGTCTAAACTAAAACTACATGACTCATTTTACTTCACCAGAAATCAATATATAATCTCTCTCTCTCTCTCTCTCTCTCTCTCTCTCTCTCTCTCTCTCTCTCTCTCTCTCTCTCTCTCTCTCTCTCTCTCTCTCTCTCTCTCTCTCTGTATATATATAAATATATATGTGTGCAAAACACAAATTGTAATAAACTAAAAATAAGAAAAGTTTTATAAATCTCGCAGTATTTTTAAATTACAGTTATCTGGCATGCTTGATACGCTGAAGGAACGGGAGATAACAAGAGATGAAACAGACAACCACTGTGTAACAGTCTACTCTCCCCCCCCCACCCGTTCTATTAAGGCGAAATATCCATTAACATGGCGGCGAGATAAATTAGGATCTCGCAATGTCCGGTCTGCAAAATAAAACAAAAAATCACGGACGTTAACAGCAAACTGCGCGACAGTGATTCTACAACTGAGCTTTTACACTGTTACAGAACGAAAGCGACAAACATCGTGTTTTCAAACTGTTCGCTTTACTCAGACAGATTTCAATTTTTTAATTTTTTTATTTGTTCGGACGACAGTTCGAGTGTGTGTGTGTGTGTGTGTGTGTGTGTGTGTGTGTGTGTGTGTGTGTGTGTGTGTGTGTGTGCGTGGCAAACACTGGAATATTTGTCAGGCCAGAAGAATCCACAGCGCTTCAGATTGTGTTATTTACTTCAGTACTGTGGAAACTGTCCTGCTTTTATTCTTTTTACATTAATACAGGGGGAACGTGAAAAGTGTTTTGCGATATCCCAGCGTACAGGGTGAAATACATATTTGTATGATATCTGGAACATGAAAGCAAAATGATTTATATTAATATCTTGTCTAAATTTCAATTCTAATCTGAGCTAATTTAGTTGATCTCATCTGAGATATTGTTATTGTCTTTTTCTCTATCTATCTATATCTATCTATCTATCTATCTGTCTATAACGTAACTTCCTTTTTATTGTTGATGGTAACGTCGTGACAGGTGTCACGGTGTCAGACCAAGTAACACGTCGGTGACGTCTGTCGGTACGTAGTTACGTTACAGCTGTTTGTTTGTCGTGCTGTTTATTGACCAGGTTCTGTTGCACCGCGGTTATCTCCGACAAAGCCTGGTTCTGCGACAAATCTATATTTGTTTCTGTTTATACCGTAGTTAACGTAAACACCCACTTCTTTTCAGTTCTCGTGTTAGATAATCTGGCGTGAATTAACGGGTGTTTTCACGTGGTTTACAATGAGCTAACGCTATCTCAGCCGACTATAACGTGTGATAGTAATAGAGATATTTATTTTTGTATTGTTACTGGGACGAGGTAATGATCTAATACAGAAAGGTGAATCCGAGTCGAATGTCCACACTTTCTAAAGCTCTACCGTTATTATTATTATTTTTTTTTTTTTTTCATGTGCCAAAGATATGTGCTTCCTCAGACAAAGATAATAAAATAAATAAATAAATAAAAGAAAATCCGTTACTATTTTTTTTATGGATTTTATATTAAAATGTCTTATTATTTTTATTATTATTATTATTTCAGTTCAAGACACTGTAATTGTGAGTGATTTACTCTAGATTTTAATTTTCGTATTCAAAAAAATCGATCCACCTCGACTTCAAAGACGATATTAGTTCTGGAAGCATTTTCTCTGTCTCTGTCTCTCTGCTATTCACGAGCAGATCCAAACAAAAGATGTTTTTCTCATTAAAGTAAGATAAGTACAATCTGGGTATCTGTCTGCAGAGTTTAATCTTTATAACAATTAATCTGAAATTACAACGAACTGCGTAAAACCGAAAGGGAGATAATTCAGAAAATGATAGTAAAAAAAAAGCAGGATGAAAACGTGTTAAGTTTTTATTTCAGTATTTCAATTATTTTTACCGACAACCATCAGCCTTCAAGATATTATAAAATACACCTCAAAGTTGAGATTATTAAATATATCTATCTACCTATGAAGTCACTAATTTAGCGACCAAATTATTTGTCCTTTGGTTTAATCATGGCAGAAAATTCAGAGATCCCAAGGCAAATAAGTTTAAATGTATTTAATTACTAAATGTTTGAAAATAATCTGATTACATATTTTAACATTAGTTGTTGCTGAATATCAGATGCACACTAAATCTTATGTAATCTTACTTGAGCGTGACTCAGAAAACTGTGTTAAGATTTGGTTATAATTCTTCTTCGATATGACTCAAGCCACTTATAACAAACTACAGCCTTTGATGAACTAGATACAGCTACTTATGACACAAAATAAACTAGATAAAACTTTGATAAACTAGATACAGCTACTTATGACACAAAATAAACTAGATACAGCTACTTATGACACAAAATAAACTAGATACAGCTACTTATGACACAAAATAAACTAGATAAAACTTTGATAAACTAGATAAATCCGCTAGTAACGTATGAAAAACTAGATACAGCTAAAAAGATAATATTAATTAACAGGAATACTGTGTCTGATTAGAGTATCGTTACTTCAAGTCGTTTAGTGAAAGCGTGTCTTTATGTTGTTGGGTTTCTATTTGGATATTGCCATGACGATGTCAGCTGACTGTTACGTCACAGTTTTATGAACTAGGTGATTTTTTTATTGGAGATAAAAATGTTGGTGTCTTTTGAAACGGGGTGGTATCAAGAGGATTGGAATGAATTAAAATTCGTTTCTATTTTTAATTATTGATTTATTGTAGAGTAATAAAATAATAGATTATATCAGGTTTTATTGTTACAAAGGAAAAGTTGCAGAGAAAGACCTATGTAAATAAATAAAAAATAAATAATAAAAGTAAAAATAATTAAAAAATAAAATAATAATAGTAGTAGTTATAATAATAATAATAATAATAATAATAATAATAATAATAATAATAATAATAATAATAATAATAATAATAATAAAAAGAAGACGAAGAAAACTAATTTTGAAAATTAGTTGTAGTACTTGAAGTAGTATCAGTATTATTAGTTGTAAATAAAAGTTTAAAAAATTACAGACTAAGAGTAAATATACTCAAACGTATGCAATAAGACACACACATACCTACACAGTGACACACAGACACACATTCTGTCTCTAGCACACACACACACACACACACATACCTACACAGTGACACACAGACACATTCTGTCTCTGGCACACAAACACACACACACAAAAGAACGCTTCTGAGAGAGTTTAGACTACAGAACAAAACACAGATTCTCCGCCTCAGTGATATGTTTTGTGACAGAAGTCGCGATGTCCCCTCACAGGTCACCTGCTTACTTTTACTTCTGTGGTTGAAAAAAAAATCTTCAATTGTCGTGAAGTATTCAGTTTCGTATGTAGTAGTCAGAAAAAAAAAAAAAAAAAAAAAAAAAAAAAAAAAAAAGAATTGGATTAAAATAGAGATTACAGAAAATAACAACGTATGTTTACAAACTGATTGTGAAACGTGAACATTTCTAATTACCAGCATCGACAGCATCATTTAACATAACCATCAGCATTGACAACGTCAGTTGTTTGATCTGCTTTATCTAATATCTCGAGAACAGCAAAGAAAAAAAAAAAAAAAAAAAAAAAAAAAAAAAAAAAAAAAAAAAATTATAATAATAAAAAAATAAAATAAATAAAAGATTAAAAAAAAAAAAAACGAAAAAAACAACAACATATTTTATTTCATACATTTGCAAGTGAATAAAACTACAAGCTCTTTTGAAGTATCGCTACAACAAGAATGCAGTGTAATTAAAAACTATTTTAATATTTAATTTATTTTGATATACTTGAAATTCATTATAACAGTTTGTTTTTAGCTAACGACAGGTCGTCATGTGTATTAATTAACTCTGTCAATTATTCACGATGTACACCAGACGTCTCTTAGACAATTCATGCTTCCTGCATACACAGGCGCCTTAGGTGTGTTTGTTTCGTTGTTTGATATTGGATAAAATTTCACCCGTTTCTAAGCGCTTCATTGATTGGTTTAATTCATAAACTCGTACGTGCAATAATTTTGCATTAGTTAGCACCTAAAATAATAAATAAATAAATAAATAAATAAATAAATAAATAAATAACAGTAATAGTAACAGTAACTATAACAAGAAGATGAAGAAGAAGAAAAGAAGAGATTAAGAAGAACTTTATTAACTCATTCAACTTAATTTTACGAAAAGTGTTACGTTTCTCTCTTAATTTATTTATTTCTTATTTTAATTATTTGCTTAACGGCCATGTAAATATTTAAATTTATTTGAGTTACCTTTTTTTTATTTCGTGCCTGAATTCATGATTCTTGTTATATGTATTATCATGATTGTTATGTTTACTATTACTATTACTATTACTATATCGTGATCATCATCAGCAGCTGCAGCAGCGGATCATCTTTATTACTGTTGCAGTTATCATCATCGTCATCATCATCATTATTAGGAGTTATTGTTATTCTGTTATTTTTGTGTTGTGTGTGTTGCTGTTGTGTTATTTCGTTGTGTTATAAACATTATCTTACCTGTCAGCAGAAAGTGCATTACATTGAGGGTTGTTCAAGGGAAATAACTCTTGAAATATCATGTCTTGTGCTAAACAGAATTTTCTTTCTTGTTTTGACTCTGATATCTCATTCTTGTTCATCTTTCCTGCCGTTCCGTTCACATATCGTCTTTTCTCTCTTTCCTCCAGTTTTATTTCTCTCTCTGTCTCTCTTTCATAAACGCAGTCAACTTGAGACAGGGAGCACCAATCTACAAATGCAAACAAACACAGCAATCAGAATCAGATAAGTTTTCTTTTTTCTCTCTGTACCTCTCTCGCTCTATCTCTACTTCCGACTGTTGTCTATATGTTGGAATGTGTATGTATATATTTATATATGTGTGTGTGTGTGTGTGTGTGTGTGTGTGTGTATGCAGCTGCGCATGTACAGACACACAAAGTCACCTTGAATAGCTCGAGTGTTGATTTGTCGAGGCTTATCTTGTTTGTATGTTAGTAATAATTAATAATAATGACTTTCAAATAATCAAACGTCAATACGTCAAAAACGTCTATTTATTAACAGTTGTTTTGCGGTCCCAGACTATTGATTTAATAAAAATTAGCCTTCGAATGTTTAATTTCCGTTTCCTCGGTAAACACCGAACAATGCATCACTGATTAAGCGGAACTAAATATGCACGCCTCGTTTGCCTTATTTTATTACTTTTTTTTTTTCCATCAGTGTTTTTGTCCTCTTTACATAACAATAATTGCAGACAGACTTCAAAGCACATTTATAGTTATGTGATGTAGTTCACTAATAGTGTTTGTTTTGCTTGCACACGAGTGTCAAACATGATTTTTTTTTTGCTATTCAAACGACAGTTAATGTTTAGACACACTACCAGTGACTACGTTATATCAGATTTTGTTTTATCGAATTTAGTGAAGGACCCGGTGACGTGTGATCGCCAGCTCGGTTAATTATAAAAGTTTATGTTACCCAAGCAGCCTGTCAGAGATCTCGGTAATGGGGGTACATAACCGAAATGTCGACAATGACAATGACTTTATTCTCACAAACTGTAGGATTACAGTACAGGGAAGAATGTATTATACATACATAACACAATAAAAATTAAAATACACAGAAGTAGAGGTATGAAAAAAAAATGTTGGCGACATAAAAATGTTGAGACAAAACACAAAGTGTTAAAGGAGGTGGAGACATGGTATTTGTATATACTTGAATAACTGCACCAACGCACTTTTGTATGTATGTATGTATATGATGTATGTATGTATGTGTATCTGTTTATTTGTATGTATGAGTGTGTGTTACTAAAATCACCATATAGTCTTAGAAGTTTTAGGGATATGATTGTATGTGTGTGTTGTCAGTATTTTTTGTGCATTTTATATATATATATATATATGTTTACATTGCAGTATTATCTAGTTGATCTATACACGTGTGTCTATGCGTGTGTATTTGTATGTATGTTTAATTGTTAGTACATGTATTATCTACATTTATCACTTTGTATGTAGTCACGGGACCCACACCATTAAACGTCTAGGATGTTGTATTGAGTAACAAGGTACTTTAATAGTCACCTAAGGCTAAACTGACAGCAGTCTATATCAGTCAGTCAGTCTATATCAGTCAATAAGTCTATATCAGTCAATAAGTCTATCTATCCACAAGAGAAATAAACACAACGCAAGTTGAGGTTCACTTTAATTATTTAATTATGATATACGGATGACTTGATAATAATACACTATACAACTGATAAGACATATATTTTAGTAATTTTGATTAATGATACGAGAAAGGTCAAACGGGGAAACAAGACAAAATAAGAACCTGCACGGAGGTCAGATTAAACAATTAAAATTTTAAATACATTAAATGTTATTGACGTAGGTTAATTGCACATTACACGCTATCAAAATAAGAATAGACAATTGCTTACCATACTCGTCCGTGAAGACAACGTCATTCAAAAACATTGGTTTCCCCGCCTGACTGAATTCTCGTGTTGGCCTTTTCCTTCGCTGCTTAATTACCAAGTGCCGGCTCTTTTAAAACAACGAGTTGAAAACTGGTGGCAAAAATAAAAAGCGCGGATGTGATTGAAGTAACAATTAGTTACGCAATTTAAATTCCATGACAAAAATAAACAGGCGGATGTCGCATAAAGATACATTTATTATGCAATCTGAATTCAGTGACCTATGCATATCTGTATTTGTGTGTGTGTGTGTGTGTCTGTGTGTGTGTGTGTATATGTATATGTATGTATATATATATATATATGTCTGTGTGTGTGTGTGTGTCTGTTTGTGTGTGTATGTTTGTTTGTGTGTGTTTTTGATGTATGTTTATGCGTTATTACAAGCATTATCGTATTTTAGCACATGTATTAAACATGTACAGGTTGATTTGTTTATCTATATATACTTGACTTTATCTTTCGGAAACGTACACTTTTGCTCTTCACAATCCAGATACAACGTTACAGCTTAATACCAAACACATCCAGCAATACATGCGTGTTCAGAAACAGTCTATAAATAACTCAGTGAGAAAACAATTATCAGTTCTGAAATGAATATTTAAACGCCGAGCTAACTTTTATGTTATTATTATTTTTTCTGTTTGAATGTACAAGTAAATGATCCATTGCTACTAATGGATAACTGAATGGCGTCAGTTTTTGAAGAGTTCAAAGTTTAATTCAGAAGTAAACACGTGTTTTATGTGTCTAATAGCAGATACTTGAAATGTGGTTTAGATTTGAAAAGAGAAAATAAATGTGGAGGAACGTGAAATATACATACAGACAGACAGACACACATACATGCATGCATAGATACATACATATTATCTATGTGTATATGCATACATATTACGTATATATACATACATGCAAATATACATAAACAAAGAGAGATATCTATCTATCTATATATATATACATACACACACACACACACTACATACATACATACATACATACATACATACATACATACATACATACATACATACATGTGTATATGAGCTTCTTTTTCCTGATACTTTTATCAGAATAATGTTAGGTTATCAAACGTTGTATTTGCTTGTTGGCCGAGATTTATAATTTATTTGATTAAATACGGTAATGTTTTTTCTTCTGATGTTTATTTCGGGCGTATGCAACTCCCTGCATCACGAGAATCCAGCCACGTGACCGCGCTCGGCTCAGACATGTGAGAGAGGTAAGGCAGACTAACCTGAACGGCAGCAAACAACCACCGTCAACTGCGCATTTTCTGTGTCTTTTGTTAGTTTCGTGTCAGCAGACGGAGAAAAGGGACATTATAAAAATTGTTACCGGGAAAAGCTGAAAGGTGAGCAGATGTAAAAAAATAATCTTCCGTTTAAAAACAGACGTAAAAGCATGAACTCGAAAAATTCGCATTATTTTAAAAAATTTGTTGTACTCATAGTTCAAAAATGTTATGCGTAATCAGATCGATTAGGGAGAAGCTCTGGCAGAAAGTGCTTTGATTATATTAATTAATTTCAGGTGAATGTTGTCCGTTTTAAAATAAAACTTTTAAGCACGACTATTTTGACACCTTCGAGGAATCTGATGTATCGCTAATTCTTCTGTATGAATATTAATTATTATTTTTAAATATTTATCTTTCAAATCGATCTAAGATAAAACAAACACACACACACACACACACACACACACACACACACACACACACACACACACACATACATACATACATACATACATGTATACAAATATACATGTATACATACGTACATACATACAACACGTACATATGGACATGCATACAAACAAATTATAACAGCTATAGCTTCTTTTTTTTTTCTTTTTTTTCTGCTCTGACGTTTCATTGAATGACACAGACACGGTTGTGTAAGTTTGCCTAAAGCATATTTAAAGATCTGATCCAGTTAAAGGTGCATATATTTGCAAAGTGTGAGTCAACATTAACATGCATAATTATAGGAGAGCGTTGTAACAACAAAACTGAATACGTAGGCAGGAAATTTTGTAATTTGTGGTCGAGGTTGACTCATATTAAATCAATTCTACACAGAATGTTGTTTATTCCCGAAGCGCCAGCCTTTCACAGTGCGAAGTGCTAATATCGAGTAACAGATGTTGTCGTCGTCGTTGTTGTTGTCGTTGTTATCGTTGTTACGGTGATTTTCAAGGTTTTATTGCTTTTATTCTTTTAATAAAGAAACGGGATGTTACCAAAGTAGTTAGTGCAAGTCAGATATTCAGTGAAAAACAGTGGTATGTACAGTCCTGTCATTTTAAAACGAACGAGAATTTACTGCTGTTTCGTAAACATTTTTTCTTTCTTTTCTTTTTAAAAAATATTCAAGATCGTTACTGTTCTGTTAGTGTAATAAGATTCTTAATTCAGACTTGCACTGAAAGTTTTGTTTTTCATCACTATAGCAGTTAATTTACCTGTACAGAGCAGATGCTTGCTAATAATTACACACTTGGTATTCCTTCCTTCCTTCCTTCTGCTATCGCAGCCTTTTCATAATCTGGGCTTTGCTAAACCGATCCATCCAGACAAATGATTTCAGAGATGATTTTAAAAATATTTGTATATAAACACAGAAAAGCAACTTACTGGCAGTGTTAAAGAATAGCGTTGTGTATACAGTTTCTTCTTCAAACTTTGGAAGTCTTGTTTTACAACACTAAAGTAAAATAGCTTCTTTCAATGACTTCTGAAATGGAGAGAAAAAAGTAATAAAAAAGCAAACAAAATAAAATAAAATTCACTGTAATCAGTATGAATAAAGACAACCGAAACAACAACAACAACAACAAAACAACAACAAAACAACCTACCAAAGAAAAAACAAATACGATAATGATAATAATACAAAACAACCACTACCACAAGAACTAAACCA
Source organism: Chrysomallon squamiferum (assembly GCA_012295275.1). NCBI lineage: Eukaryota > Metazoa > Mollusca > Gastropoda > Neomphalida > Peltospiridae > Chrysomallon > Chrysomallon squamiferum. Next base: position 5,012,857 of record CM022667.1, read on the forward strand.
AAAAAACAACAACAAAAAAAAACCACTTGATTAGCAGATGGCCAAATAAGAATATTTTATACAGAATAATGTTTATCGTGAATAATGATAATTAGAAAAAAAAAAAAAAAAATAAAAAAAAAAAAAGGAGAAAGAAAAGCTAATGGTTAAAACAAAATGGAAATGATCTGAATTCATCAACAAAATTGTTTAATTTTGGAAAGTTTTATTTATAACTCTTATCAAGTGTAAAGAACAACAGGTGGAAGTAATAACTGAACGTGATAAATGAGTGTTTGGAAACGTTAGTCATTTATGTACATATGTTAACATATTGGCAAAACGCCATATCGCCTATTACAGCAATACTGAACGTAGCTAGTGCTAGTAGTAATATATTAATGCTGAATAATAATGAAAATAAAAATAAAAATAATAATTATAAAAATAATGATTATGATAATAATAATGAAATATACTACTACTGTTGTTGTTGTTGTTATTAAATCAAATCCTTAGGATATTCAAGAATGCATTGCAGATGAAGTAGAGCCAGAAATGATTTATGCATTTGATGTTAAAGCCGTTTAATATCGAACTGTATTGACGTGCTACTAAATATGAAGACATCAGCAAAACGACAAATGAAGTTATTTTTAATAAATGTCTGTTTTATTTCTGTAGGATTCAGAGAGGTGTAAAGCAACCAGAGATAAAAAAAAAAAAAAAAAATTCTGGATGGATTCCACAGAAAAGGTCACGGAAGAGAACCAGGAAGGTGATCACAGTAGTAAAACGGTTTCCAGTTCTATCAAAGAGTTTAACGTCAGCACTGATCTTGTTCCTAATGGCAACCAAAGAGATGACGTAGAAAATGTTGACCAAAATCGGAACTGCTTGATGTTGCTGACCTCAGCAAAGACGAAAATGAAAATAGAAGTAAAGAAAATGAAGAGAGAGCACTGTCAACTGACTTTGCCTTCAGAGTGAAAGTGAACGATGAAAACAGTTTCACTCCAGCAGAAACGGAGTCGGTGCTGCCTGATTCCAGAGACGACCAGATGACGTCCGAAATGTCCGTTGAACTGAATTCACAAAACGAAACGGACAAGAATGAAGCAGATCAAGCTGCCAGTGATAACGTGGAAGAAACGGGTAAAGCTGATGTGGAATCTGAAGACGCAGTAGAAATGGAGTCAGAGATTCCTGGAACAGTTTCTGTTGGTGATCAGACGACTGGTGAAACTATTGCTGATGAAATTGCTGCTGCAAAAGCCGTTGAATCAACTGACGATCAAACAGCTGCTGAAAGAAATGCCGATGCAACAGAGGAAACAATTCCCGATCAAGCAGCGGCTGCAACAACAAATGCCGATGAAACCGTTGCTGAAACGAACGCCGATGAAAAGACTGCGGAAACGAACGCCGATGAAATAGCTACTGAAACGAATGTCTATGAAACAGCAGCGAACGTAACGCAAACAGCTGATGAAACAGTTACCGATCAAGCAGCTGCGGAAAAAATTACCGATCAAGCAGCTGCGGAAACAAATGCCGATGAAACAGCTGCAGAAACGAACGCCGATGAAATAGATGTGGAAACGATCGCCGATGAAGTAGCTGTGGAAACGAAAGCTGATGAAACAGCTGCGATAAAGAACGTCGATCAAACGGCTGCTGAACCAAATGCCGATGAAACAGCAGTGGTAACGAACGCCAAAAATGGCTGATGAAACGATGAAATTACCTATCGAACGCTGGTGAAACAGCTGCGATAAGGAAACAATTGCTGATCAAACAGCTGCGGAATCATATGCCAATGAAAGAGCTGCGGAAACGAACGCCGATGAAATGGCTGCGGAAACGAACGCCGATGAAATGGCTGCGGAAACGAACGCTGGTGAAACAGCTGCGATAAGGAACGCCGATCAAACGGCTGAGGAAAGAGTTGCTGATCAAGCAGCTGAGGAACTAGTTGCTGATCAAGAAGCTGAGGAAACAGTTGCTGATCAAACAGCTGAGGAAACAGTTGCCGATCAAGCAGCTGAGGAACTAGTTGTCGATCAAGCAGCTGAAGAAATAGTTGCCGATGAAACAGCGGAGGAAATAGTTGCTGATCAAACAGCTGAGGAAACAGTTGCTGATCAAGCAGCTGAGGAAACAATTGCCGATCAAGCAGCTGAGGAAATTGTTGCTGATCAAACAGCTGAGATAAGGAACGCCGATCCAATAGCTGCTGAAACAAATGCCGATCAAACAGCTGAGATAAGGAACGCCGATGAAATAGCTGCTGAAACAAATGCCGATCAAACAGCTGAGATAAGGAACGCCGATGAAATAGCTGCTGAAACAAATGCCGATGAAATAGCTGCTGAAACAAATGCCGATGAAACGGCTGCGGTGATGAACGCCGATAACACAGCTCTTGAATCCAGTATTATTGCTGATGTCAGACTAGTTACTGAAGCTGCTTCTGTTGAAAACGGTATTGAAAAGACAAATGACGAAATAGTACCAGACAAATCAGTTGAGATAAAAGAAATTAATTCAGCTGTAACGGAAGCAGAAAAGCATGATGTTGAGGAGAAAATGGAGTCTGAAGTGTACAAACCAGAAGAATCACAACAGCAAGAAAACAAAGACGGAGATTTCAGTGTATCAGAGGCTGAACTACAGATAACACAAGTCAAAGAGAACAATTCTCTTCCTGTAGATGGTGATAAACCCAAGTCTGACATAGCCACACCAGACGATTCGAAAGACTCTCCACAACAGGAAGAGATGAAAACTGTTCTCGATGTTTCGAACTCTGAACCACCTTCGGAAGTCCAGAATTCCGAACAAGAGAAGGAAATCCACGTTGAAGATGTTGTCGTGTCAGGCGATGTTGTTAGTGCAGGTAAAGAAGCAGACACAAAGATGGAAGGAACAACTGCAGTTGTTGACGTACACGAAGAGAAGGACGAACCGACAACGTCTGAAAAGATGGATGTAGAATCGGCGTCAAGTAAAGAGATGGCAGGTGTAAGTAAATTTATACAAAATAAGATAATTTATGACTGGTGTAACTGTAATGGGATGAATTTTGAATTTTAGAGATCGATAGTTCAGTTTCGAAATATTATGCAAATAACCTTTTTTAGATTCATTAATCCTTTGTTCATCCCACATTATGTAATTTATTTATTTTTAATTTTTTTTTTAAACCAGTGATGCATAATTTTACGCATATTATAATAATCAGCACAAGATTATGATACTGAACAACTTTTTAAATTTAAATCATTTAATTTCCATTTGGTTTGTGTATTATAATGTTAAAATATTTAAACTCTTACACGTTCCTTTAACGTTTTCAATATTTTAGACATTTATCATGAAAACTGACATTATTTCTTAATTTCTGTTTTTTTTTTTTTTTTTTAAACATACTACTATATAGCTATTTTAATTTAAATTGTAAACATCACTTGTTAGTATACTTTTACACGTAATTTTGTTGTTGTGTATCAGTAAATATTCGGTTATGTGCTCTGTTTACTATTTACAGGGCATCGTTTCTCCGCCTGCAGCCGATCAGCCCTTGGCATTGTTATTTATTGGCCGAACAGGAAGTGGCAAAACGTCCATATGTCAGACCCTCAGTGAAAGCACTGACCTCGTGACCGGAAGTACAAAGGAGAGCACGCTGATCGAGACAAAAGTTGACGGACGTGACGTACGTCTTCTCGATACTCCAGGAACGATCGACAACAAGAACGAACACACGCTGAAAGAGATCTCCAGGATATTCACTCTCAACCCCAGCGGGTTCCACGCAGTTTTTTACGTCGTCAAATACGGCGTGAAGATATCGAACGAGGAATTTAAACTGGTGGACATGCTGAAGAAACTTTTAGGTGCCGATGTGTTTGGAAACTACGTCGTGGTTGCTATGACAAACGGAGACAGGTTTGGGGAAGACAAGGAAAAAGGGGTGGTTTCTGGCGAGGTCGAAGATTTCGTCGATCAGCATCAGGGCGTCCTCAAGGACCTTGTGACCGAGTGTAAAGGGAGGCTGGTTGTTTTCGACACTACAGAGAAGGACGCGGCAAAGAAACGAGAGCAGATCGGTGCTCTTCTGTCTGCGGTTGATGGGATCATCAGTAAGAACGACGGAAAGCGACTGGACAACGCTTATTTCAGACTGGCTAGGAAAGAAACGGAAATGCAGGCTTCTATGATGATAATCGGCAATGAAACTGAAGAAGAGAGAATCGCGCTCGAGGAGAGGATTAAGGAGCACGTAAGCCTGGTGGTCGCGAGGCAGATCAAGAAAGACAACGCGTGGTGTTTTCCAGCAGACGCCGTGGTGCGTCTGTCCACTGGAGAGCAAGTCGCAATGGACAGAGTGAAGGTTGGAGACAAAGTGCTGAGTGTCACTGATGACGGGCGTCTCGTACATAGCGAAGTGTATTTGATTGGTCATGCGGAGAATGACGTCACGTTGCCATGCATCAGAATACGAACATCCAGTTCTTGTATTTGTTTGTCGCCTGGTCATTACATCTTCGTGAACCGTGGCGCAGAAAAGATGATTCCAATCCTAGCCCGGCAAGTGAGACCGGGAGACGTCGTGTATGTTTGTAAGACGTCTGAAAACACAGATATGAAAGTCGAGGTTGTCGCTGAAGTTAGTTCCACTCTCTGCCGCGGCAGGTTCGCTCCGTTCACCGACTGCGGGACCGTGGTCGTGAACGACATTTTGGCATCTTGCTATGTTGAACTGCTTCCACACTCGGTGTCGCACTTGATGATGTGGCCCGTGAGAAAACTGCACCACGCCTTCCCTGGTGTCCTCGCCCTCGTCTCCTACAGCAGATCACACGGAATTCCGTCATGGGCTCACTGGTGCATGAAACACGTGGTGCCGCGTCTGTCGTTCTTCACTGACAACAAGTGAACTGTTTATAGGAAAATCACTTCCTTAAGACTTTAGATTATTTGTGATCACTAAATAACAAAACAAAAAAAAAAAATGCTGAAAGAAACAGTAACAGTAAAACAGTCTGGCAGTGGTCAAACTATTGACCAGATGCTTTCGGTGGCAAGAGCAGATCGGCCTTTCTCAGTGTCAACTGAGTTACGCCAAAACGAAGAAACATTCATATCAAGTTTACGTTTCAACAAAACTGCAGCATTTAAAATGCATATCTGCACACCCCCAGTGCACATGAGATTCTTATATATATATATATATATACACTATACAGGAATATCCTGACTGTGGTGTTTAAAATATCTAACTGGGCTTTCCATATATTTAGTATATTTATATTTAATTAAAATATTTAATTGGGCTTTTCATATATTTAATATATTTATATGTAATAAAAAATATTATAGTTATGCTTTATTACATAGATCTATTCTTCTATTATGTAAAATGGTTTGGACTTGTGCGTATTTATTAAAATAAAGCTTTTGTTTCAAAATGTTTCTTTTCACAACAACAAAAATGAAGTAGGAAACGGATTCAGAGGAACAGAAAAAAATAAGGCAAACTGAAATAGAATTAAGAAATGGGGAAAATTTATGTTGCTACTTGACAAATACAACTTGTCTGTTTTTTTTTTTTTTTCTTCTTTTTTCTGGTTAAGATTCTGGATTTCATTTTTGAGTACAGTGATCAATTTTGTTCGTAATTTATAGCAAGACTGTGCATTGGTACCTAATTTCTAGCAGACAAATCTAAATTCTCATTTTTGACTAAATATGCTTGATCTTTCGATAAATATACATATAATTAATAATAAACAAAATAAAAAAGATTTATGACAAAAATGTTGAAAAAAAAAAAAAAAAAAAATTATATCATCTTGAAACATTTATAACAATATAAACAAAATCTAAAAAAACAACAACGAAACACGTGTAAACTAAAATTAAATGTAACGGTAAAATGTAAATAAAATAACACAACTGAAGTAAAGATAACATTTCACTTGGTATTATTCTGGTTGTGAACTTTACATTGTTATCGTACAACATTGAGAACGAACAAACCGTTCATTACCAGTCGATTATCAACTGCGGTCCCTGACCTTGGCTGATAACCTACGCAGAACAATACTGCTATAAAATACTTCTACAGATGAAATTAGGTCATGGAAGTTCTGATATTTTGTCTTCATCCACGGACAAGGAACACTAGACGCGGTTTCCTGATAGCGGAATTTGTTGTACATATTCACAGATGAAGCATTAATTTCAAGCTGTTTTAAAATGCAGTCTGTCACAAGGTGTCGAGGCTGACTATTCTCGGTCGTAGATGCTTGGCCTAGGATGTGACAGACAATAGGATCAGTTCTCAATACAGTCCACCCCGGCTGTTTCTTTTAATAGCAGCAATACGCAGAAAAAAACGTGCGTAATTAACAGTATAGTAATAACAACATGAACAGAAATAATTAAAAATAAAAATGAGGCGGATGATGATGATGATAATGGGTGCCACACGTTCGACATCTGACGTTTGTGACGTCATGATATCAGACTTCGTCCTGCTGTACCAGTGCGTGCACGAATATTGTCTGTATGGAGTCTAATCAGACGTACACAAGACAATGGAACATTCATCTCTCTCTCTCTCTCTCTCTCTCTCTCTCTCTCTCTCTCTCTCTCTCTCTCTCTCTCTCTCTCTCTCTCTCTCTCTCTCTCTCTCTCTCTCTCTCTCTCTCTCTCTCTCTCTCTCTCTCTCTCTCTCTCTCTCTCTCTCTGTGTGTGTGTGTATGCTGCTACTACTAATAATGCGTGTGTATATATCTAAACTCCATGTATAATAACAAAAGAAGGAAGAACATGGACTTTTTAAGAATTTGACCTCAGATTACACTGAAAAATAACAGAATTACAAAAAAAAAAAAAAAAAAAAAAAAAACCGAACAAAAAACATTTAAATTATCGATTACTTACTCTTGTTTTTGTTGTTTGTATTTTTTGTTTGTTTGTTTGTTTATTTATTTATTTATTTATTTATTTATTCTTTGTTTGTTTTTTTCCCTCACTAAATTCACAGAGTATTCAGTATAAATTAATTAATAAAGATTCCATGAAAATAAAATTCTGTATAAGTAATACAATCTAACACTGTCGTCTGCTGATTCAGCCTCGTTTTATGTCAGACAGTGCTTGACCTGTCGTTGTTATTTCATATTTGGTACACATCACAACCCTATCATTCTTTCATGGCTAAAATTTCTATTCATTTTTATTCCAAAGTACAAGAAAAAAAAAAAAAAAAAAAAAAATAAAGAAAGAAAGAAAGAAATATTTCGTGGTCAGATGAATGAACGAATACAAAAAATAAGGAATAAATATTTATATTTATCACACTCATACACTAATGTCACCATTACTGCTTCTAATACAAGTCACCGGCATCATTATCATTAATGATGATGATGATGATAGTAATAATAATACAAAACAGATCGGTTTCCATCAGATAGGTATTTAAAAACAAAACAATAACAAAAACAAAAAAGAAAAACAAAAAGGAAAGGAATAGAACTACAAGAAAAAAAAAAAAAAAATGAAAGAAAGAAAAAGCCGCGGATATAACAAAGACTAGATAGACCATGAGAGAGAAAGATCAAAATAACCGTGTGTGATTTTAGTCAAATACATCGTCTTGTACTGAAGGAAATAAACCTGAATGACATCTTCTATTATTATCGCAAAAAAGAAAAATAGCTAAAATAATTTTTGAATTTTCATAGTATTTAACAGCTCTTCCTCATATTTTATTTATTGTTTCGATGCTTTTTTCCTTCTTTTTATTTTTTTGTTTCTATTATTTTTGTATACTTTTAATTTAACTAGAGGAAATATTGTTTTTGTGTTATTATTATTATTATTATTAATATTATTATTATTGTCATTATTACCTGAATTTAGTTTAAATAATAATTTATAATTCAATAGCGGACATTTCTCGGTCACTTTCGTTTTCGAATCGATATTAATTTTAAGTAGTCAGATTTCTACGAAGCAATCGGAAATAATACTTATTTTACCGAACGTTGCCGATGTTTAACGAAACTAATAAAAAGAAATCGTTTCCGGTTGACGTCACAGTCAAGCAAGTAGGAGTCACAAGGAAAACAGTAAAATTACGATAGATCGAATACTGTGTGCTGCATTTGTTTATTAATTTAATTCGCATTGCAGTGACCAGCGTCAAGGTCAAAGATGAAATTTAAGTTTAAGGAAGAACACACGTTTGGTGAGTAGTAAATATTTGTTTTGATATTGATAGATTGTTTTTAAAAATGTCTGATCATAGTTTGTTTACATCGTTTTGCTCGTTTTGTTCGGACATTTGTAACAATTACAGTAACAAATCTTGGTTATCAGAACAATCACAGCTGGAAAATAACATATGGCTTTTAATTTACTGACGCAGTTGGTGTATTCTGAGAAACAACCATTGGCAAAGCAAAATAAAAAATATATTAATAACGTCGTCATCGTCATGTTTAATAATTGATGATTGAGTCAACAGGTCAGCTGTCAAAAACTGTTCTTTGTTTCTTTAAATTTTCATTTCACAATATCATGATGACAGAGTGATAGTACATGCATTATTCAATTGATATATTAGTTATGCATGACTGCCAACAATGAAAAATAGCATGTATTACTATTAATATATCATAAACAGACGAGACAAAGGACTATTGTTATCTCCTTTGATTTGATATATACATACTTAAAAATTAATATCTTGGAAGTCTTAGCAAAATTGCATGTATTGTAATGTTTAAGAGAATACAATTTTATTTTCAATGCTGATATTATGATCATAATTATGAACTGTATTTTATGATAAATTTCAAAATATATTTGATTAAAGTGAAAATTAAACCTGACACAGTCTAAAACTTGCTCATTGTCCATTAGTGAGAACAGTTGTATTTATTTTTAACTTTGTGTAAACAAGGAAGATTTAACTTTATTGAAGTAATATTTCATTGTAATAACTAGATCAACACATACTGATAACTGTGACAGGAAACGTGTTCTGAATAAAAATACCCTAACTATTAGTACTTTACACTGTTTAGCAATACATGCACCTAATTACATAAATGTTGTGTGTATATATATATATATGTAATTATTTATTATTTTTCAGAGCAGCGCAAAGCTGAGTCCAACAAAATTCGTTCAAAGTATCCTGATAGAATACCTGTAAGTAAAATACATTAATACAGTTCTGACATTTTTAATTTTTACATTTTATGTTTCAGTTTATTCACTGTAACAAACTGATAGGATTGCCTGATGTTGAATGTTTATATTTTTTCTATTTATTTTTCTAGATAATATTTCTAACAGTTTAAGTTTGGATTCTAAAGATTTCATTTATTAACATTACTTGCATGAAATAGAATTATAAACCAGAAATAGTAACATGCAAATTATACAAATCATTAAAAAAAAAAAAAAAAAAAATTTGCTTTGTGGACAAATACATTTTTTGATAAAGAGGCTGAAGAAAACTGAAATAGTTTAAGAAACACAAGACAACACAATACATGACAACTTATCTGCTGGAAGATTAGGATTTCGTTCGCTGACAGAACAAAAGAACAATAACTTGAATAGATGATAAGTTAACCTTCCTGATGTGTTCACTGATTGTTTCACACATCTCTCTGCTCGTCTGTGGTCTGCTACTGCAAAGTTGATACTTAAACACTGACTTGTGATCTTCATAGTGAAAAACTTTTAAATAATTCTCATCTTGTGAGATAGGTTATTACTGTTAGTAATCAAATCATACATTATAGGCAGCAGCATCACGGTTAAACGTACTTTTATAATACAATGTTGGTTTTAAAAATAAATGAATTAAACTTATTAATTAATTAAAGCTATTAATATGTTGGGTTTTTAAAATTTTATTTATGATATCTACGTTTGCAGGTTATACAACACAATATTTACAGAAACAGAAATAATAAGAACAAACAGGCTGTATATGTATTTACTGATATTTATATCTAATGTTATTACCAAGCACAGTTAATCTGAATTTATCATGGTTAGCATAGATTGTACACATTGATCAGCAAGCTACAATTCTTTTACTTACATTTTTCCACAGACAAGGAAGCACATACCTCAGATTATTATATGCCTAGTTGGATTGGTAAATAATCTGATGGCTATACAGAGTAGGACAGAAGATTTTTTTTGTCCATCCTTGAGAAATGTTTAATTCTAATTCACATGCGTGTCTGGTGGTAATGTGCAAGCAAAGTCTGTGTTTTACTGTTTTAAACTGCTTTGACTGTTTATTTACACAGGTGATTGTTGAGAAGGATGTCAAGAGTCAGATACAAAACATAGACAAAAGAAAGTTTTTAGTGCCTAATGACATTTCAGTAGCCCAGTTCATGTGGATCATTCGTAAGAGAATCCAGTTAGCATCGGAAAAGGCAATCTTTCTGTTTGTGGGAAAAGTCTTGCCACAGTCCAGGTAAGTAATTACATATCTCTGATCTTCGTGGATACAAATTACACAAGTTTTGTTAACTGTATTTTTTAATAATAATAATAATATGTAACTGAACTGTATTGAGCAGTGGTGTGTGAAAGTATACACCATGTTTATTTTTTGGTTTATTTATCAGTGTCCATAATAATAGTCTTTCCTTTTTGTGAAGAAATAATTATTTCATTATATAATTTATATTGTAATTTGTATATTTATTATCAACCTTGTCAATTCAAAATATAAATAGTTTTGGAAAATGAGGTACCTCTTCTGTTTTGATCTCCCTTTCTCTGTGTTCCACTGCGTGTGAGTGTGTGTCTTTGTATTCATATGTTTGATGTGTGTGACCTGTTGGTGAATGTTGTTATTTAATTTCTCTTTTTTTATTTTTCAGTGCCAGTATGGGACAAGTCTATGAAGACCACAAAGATGACGATGGTTTTCTGTACATCGCCTACAGTGGAGAAAACACATTTGGAGAATAAAAAATTGTTTGTTACCAGTTTTACTACCTGTCTACTTCCACTGTACTGTTGTCACAACAACTGTGAATAACAAAACTTGTGTGTCTGCTGAATGTTGCAATTTTCTTTTAACATGGCATCTGTTGCTTTGAACATTTCCTTGTTACTTGACTTCTGTTTAACTTTGGTTGTGTAAGATTAATTTACAGAAATTGCAAACAGTGATGAAATGATTATCTTTGCTGATTTAGAATGAAAAGGTGTTTCCTGAGAACTGCTGAGGTTATTTCCATTTTTATATAAATTCCTGAGATAATGAAAAACTTTATTTTATATGGTCACATTCCACTTATGACATCCAGTTTATTCTGTTAATTTGATTTCAAATGTTTCACTCATTCAGGTTAAGATGATATTAAAGGTAAAATACATGGTGCATCTATCAGTAACTTTCACAGTATTATATAAATATATGTCAATGCCTGACATCTCTGTATAAATGTGTATACAGAATGTAACATGCAAACACCAGAACAAGTTAAAATATATCTTTATCTTTGTCTGTCTGTCCAGTTTTCTCTCCGTCTGTTGCTCTCTCTCTCTGTAAAATAGATTGTATATTAGGTCAGGTTTGTAGTCACTTAAAGAAAACCACAACAACTGCATGTTTCCTTTTAGTTTTAATCACCAAAGAATTTTGTTTTATATTCAATATGCTGTCAAATTTAGTCATTCTTACAGTTCCTTTTCTGTCCAAAACAGTTTTTAATAACTTTGATATTTATTTTGTGACTGCATAATTTCTTTCAGCTTGTATTTCTGGGTTAATGTTTTGTATAATGTATTAATTCATGTTATTTAAAATTTGATAATAAGACCATGTTTGCCTGTTTGTATACAATATATTCATTTACAGTACGTTTTCAGGATTTTTGTGGTTGCAGTTATAAAAAGGAAATTTATTAACATTTGTAATATTTATTTAGAGCAGATACCATCATGGTCATATTTTTAACAGATTAATTTTGTTAGAATTTTGCAAAATTATGAATTATGATGGGGAAAAAAAAGAAAAAAAGGAAAAATTAAATATTAAAAAATAGTTAATTTTGTCATACTGTATATTATTCCACAGTAATTTTTATTTTATTATCTTTTTCATTTTATTATTATTATTTTGTGATTGTTAGTTATTTTATTTGCCATAATAACATTGGTATTTGGACCAAATGTTAACATTAATTTCATATAATATGTATTTAGTTTGAAAACTTGTTTTTTGGTCATTGGTATTTTTCATTTTTGACATAAAATTATATTTCTTTTTTAGCACTCTTTTGAACAGTTATAACTTTTTTTAATTATTAATTTAAACTGCTGTTACATTTTTTTCTAAATATTGTTATTTTTACAGCATAATGTGTGAAATAATATTACATTCTGTCCTCCTGTATTTACTTCATAATACCTAGATTAAACATATTATCAACAGTACAAACATCAGCTTATAAGCACTATTTGTTATTTAAAATTTTAATTCAGAGATGCAGTTTTTAAAGAAAACAAATTTTTTCTTGACAGACTTTCATTACAAATGTTTTTTTAATTTTTAAAACAGAACTTTAATTTTGATTTATTTAGTTCTTGTTATTGTTGTTATTATTATTACTTATTATTATTGTCAGTACTTATTATTATTGTCAGTACTTATTATTATTTTTATTAGTTATTATTATTATTAATATTATTATTATTTGATATCATTTCAAACACACAAAGAACCACACATAATCTGATATTAATTTCACAAACAGTTAAAATTGTGATTTCTATTCAGTTTAATGTTTTCAAAGATGCCTCATTGTGTATTTCAATTTGTCCATGGCATTACTTATTTACATTTGTCATGTTCTAAAAGATGGACATAACATGTCTATCAATTTTTCCTTGGTTTTGGGTTTGCTTTTTACTCCAGTGATGAAAATTCAAACCATTCCACACGGCATTAAAAATAAAACTTCCTGTCTTCTTGCATTGTGGGAATAACAGTGAGACTGACCATCTTTTGTAAAATTATAATAATAAGTTGTTTGTAAATGTGTGTTTCAAAGTTGCTCAAAATTCTTTCAATCTTGCATATCAGTTTTTATTATTATTATTATTTAATTTTTTTTTTTTTTTTTTTTTTTTTTTTGTAAATCAAGAATACAGGGTTTTGTAAGTTTTGGTAATAAAATAGTGATTACTGAAACTTTCATTTTTCAATTTTTAAAAATATTTTATAAAATAATTTTGTTATCCAGAAGCCAGGATCTCAGTGTCTTCTTGAAATGTCCTTGACTGATACAAATGATTTTAATTAGTTTCAAAATTAATTTTCAAATAACTCTTTAATGAGATTTCAGAACAGTGTTAGTGTTGATTTGCAAACCACAAAACCTTTTTTTTTTTCTTTTTAACTATTTTAACTAGGAAGCAACATTACTTAAAATGATTAATTTTTATAATTATTATTTTTTTTTTTCTTCCAAAATTTATATGTTTTTGTTTCAAAATGCTTCCTGGGTCAAAGAAATTTTAGTAACCATGATTTCAAGAACTGATTTTATTACCAAATACATATACAGTGTTATAAATGGCAGTTGTTTTTTGTCTGTAAGATCATTTGTTGTAGTTTTTATACTAATTCTCAGGTTATTCAGTCATATAGTAATATTTTTATTTTACTTTTATTATTATTATTATTAATATTATTTATATATATTTTTATTATTTTTTTTTTTTTCACTATCATTGAAATACAGTAACAATACTTTAAATATACCTAAAAAACAACAGCTCTGAAACCAAATCTTGTTATTTATTTAAAACTAAATGAAAGTTTGTCCTTATTATATTTAATTTTTAATTTCCTTTCTTATAGTTTTCTGAATATGAATTAAATACATTTAAATTTGACTAAGTAAAACCATAAAGCCTACAACCCAGTGAGTTTTAAACTGTTTTCGTTGAAAATTAATTTTACATATTATTATTGAAACTCGTTGGTAAAAATGTCCTGTGTTGCATGTTATTAAAATGATAACTGATTATTTCAAAAAGTGAAGGTAACAAAGAAATCTGTATGATTATGTTGCTGATGGTGTGTCATCAACAGTTTCTTATTCTGCTGTGTAGTGTGTATGTCTGTGTATTTCTGAATTAGCAAATTCTAATTGCTTGTAAATTGTTTTAACAAACAAAACTATGTGATAATTGTTTTTAATTTTAATTGATTTTTTTTTATCTAGTTAAAATACTTGAACAGTTATTAATCATTTTAGTAAAGTGTTTATTATTGTTGCTTTATTTTATTTTATATTTTTCTGTCAGTCAGTATTTTTATATTTAAGTATTATTATCAGTTGGATCAGTAAATTTAATAATTCATAAATAAATGCATACAATAAACAGATCATAGAGCTTTAATTAATTTATTACTATTATTATTCTTATTCTTATTCTTATTATTACTGCTCTTCTTCTTCTTATTATTATTACTATTCTTCTTCTTCTTCTTATTATTTTTATAAATAGATCCCAAAGATTTAATTTATTTATTTATTTGTTATTTCTCTACTCTTTTGCTTATCTTTTGAGTTCTTTTAAATGTGTCCATATTTTTTTTTATGAAGCTTACTTTTGAAACAAAAGATTGTGGGTAAAATTAACATATCTGTTTGTGATTTCTTTTTATTTGCTGTCATCATCATTTTACTTTTTAACATTTGTTTTACCTTCAGTTGATAAATTAAAAAACTATTGTATACACATATTTCAAAAAACTTTATTTGTTTTAAACTTTCTGAAAGCAGTAATGTTTATATATTTAAAAAAATATTTTTTTTAAACCAAGTATTTTTTCTCTTTTAATTTTTGCTACTTGTTTCTTTTTTTTTATTATTATTTGTTTATTAAAACATTTTGGTATCTTATTTATTTATTTTACTTTATATTTGTTAAGAATTGATTGTTAGTTAATTGAAAAAATGTTTATCAACAAAAGTAGTTAAAAAAAAATGTTTTGACTGAGGATGTAATTACCTTTTAGTATTTTTACAAAGAATAGCAATTATGTTAATGCAGCTTGAAATTTGTTATGTGTTAAACACCTTTTTCTCTAAACACAAGTTTAATATCTTGTGTTTCATGTTCTTGTTTGTACAGAACAAATGTATATTTATATTTAAAAATAATAATAATGATAATTTTGGTTATGATCTGTTTATTTTGTTTCTACTGTTTTTGAAATAAACATGAAGAAATAAAATGCTTATTTGTACTTTCATTGTTTAGCTACTAATCTTAATGTAGAGAAAATGTTCTTGAAGCTGGGGATCAATGGACTGTATATACAGGCTTCACTATTTGGCTTCAGATTTAATGATTTAAATAAAATAATAATAATAATAATAATAATAATAATAATAATAATAATAATAATAAATAAATAAAAATAACAATAAAATCTGGCAATGGTAATTTTATGCCTATATATTTTGTTTAACAACCACCTAGCACAAAAATAAAATGTGTATTGGATGTCATTCAGAAGTAAATAAAACAAATATTTCAATACCTACGTATGGACTAATCTCAACAATATTGGATATTTGCCAGTAATCTGCCATTAATCTTCATAATTTAGTATATAAGTTACATTTTTATGTGATTGTTTACCTGCTTATACTTTTTCTGATAAAAGTAATGAAATTCGAGGAATGTTATAGTAAAAATAAAAAAAAAAAATAATAAGATAAATAAAAAAAAAAAAAAAAAAAATAAGATAAATAATAAAATTTAAAATAAATAAACAAACAATATAATTAACTGCATGACAGTTTTGTAATTTATTATTATTTTTCATATCAATATTGGTGAAAGAACTGAATGACTTAAAAAGACGATTACGTAATTATAAGTAATTACAATAAGAAAAATCTTATTTTAACTTGTCTTACTAAGAGCACTGTGAACAATATGGAGCACCGAAACAGGTGGTGACGTAATAAGGTTTTACAGTTGTCGTTTAAGTAGCCTAAGTAAGTAACGTAATATAGTTGATTTACTGAATAAATTTCACTGAAGAAAAAGAAAAAAGAATAAGCAACAACACACACACACACACACACACACACACACACACACACACACACACAATCAAAACCAAAAGCAAGCAGAAAATAAAAATAAATCCGTGACATACAGACATTAGTTTGTTACTGACAACTGTATCGAGTTCTTCTAAAATGTTTTGTAATTATAATTAAGCTTTTTTAAATCATAAATGATTAAAGTATATGAAACAGCATTTAGATTGCCCATGAAATTATTAATTATCACTTCAACAGCGTATTAAACAAAAAGGTATTAAATGATGAAAGTAACGTACTTGAACCGCCGTAGGTATGTGCACTGAAAACGTATAACCCGTGTTATATTCTTTCCTTGGGATTTCTGCATACAAACTCAGGGGGGATATCCATAAGTGCTCACGATTTCGAATATTTTTATTCCGTTGAGTTTTTCAGTACCTGCGCTGCTTTTTAGAAAATTACGAATTTTCAACACGCTTGAATCACTAAAACCAGATACGTGACACAAATGAAAGTAAGTGGACATAATAATTAGTATTTTATCTTACTGTCTTTAAAATTTTATCAAAAAGCTTGGACGCGGTAATTGTTATCTTTACCTCGTGAAATATGGTCTGCTGGTCATTTCGGTGTTCGATCGTCAAAGTTCAAACTTTAACGAATTTTCAACATGCTACAATCACTAAAACCGGATACGTGAGACGAATGAAAAGTAGCTGGACATAATAATTTTTTTTTTTTTTATCTTATAATCTTTGAAATTTTATCAAAAAACTTCGACGCTCTTAAATTGTAATCGTTACCTCGTGAAATACGGTCTGTTGGCGTTAGATCGCCGAATTATTATTTTTATTTTTTTCTTCAATATTACGATTTTTCACTAAAACCGGTTACATGAGACGAATGAAAAGTAGCTGGACATAAGAATTCATATTTTATCTTATTGTCTTTGAAATTTTGTCAAGCAGCTGCAAACATGCTAACTGTAATCTTTACCTCGTCAAACATCGTTATTTCGGGGTTAGATCGCCGAAGTGAAAGTCCTGTGGCGGACCAAACTTCCTGTTAATGACTTACGTTTGAGGATGGATTATGTTGGCTTATTCTTTTTCAGTTATTTATATCGTACGTAAGAATGATGGAAAAAGATGTTCCCTAACAATATATTGATATTTTTCATCCATAATTGTGTCTCAAATCTCAGATGTTTTAGTATTTTAAAATCATAAAAATGGCCAACCATCATCAAACAATTATGATTTCTAGGCTGTCTGTTTACAAATCAAATGAGCGCTTACTGATGTATTTTGTGTGGATTTAATTTTTACTGGTTATTCAACCAAATTTTGTATTTCTTTTCATATAATGTTGTTGTTTTTTTTCCTGCTTTATTTTTTTTTTTTTTTTTTTTTTTTTTTTTTTTCAGTGTTTGATTTGGCCCAGAGTTGCTGTTTCATTTTGGTAATATTGTCTTTCTTAATTTCAACTATTTTTGAAACTTATTTCAGTTGTCTTCACAGCACTTTTTTTTTTTTTTTTTTTTACCCCCAATGAATGACCAAATAAGCCTTTGAGTAAGAAGAAACAATGCCAAATCAGATGTAACCGACTAAGCTTAGCTAGTCAGCATCTTCAAGGAAGCGACATGCACTTTGTTAAAAATATCGAACTTTGACATTCCTGAGTGCTAAAAATAGTCGGTGTTAAGCGAAGGGGTTTGTAGAGCGACACTGCTTTAGCTTTAGGGCTGTTTGCAACGGGCGGCGGATTTCGTTTACCCCCAACACGTTTAACACTCTCATACAAACTACTGATTTAACACATAACAAAAACAACACCACCATTTAAAAGAGCGCATAATAATCTGTATTTCCATATATTTGTTTTTCATGTTATATTTTACTGAAGGGATTTGGGAGTGGAAAAAAATGGACAAAACCTGCACTTTTAATAGCTTTGTCCAATTAAGTTTGTTAGGCTGCTGGTACCTTAATTAATAACTTCTTTTTAATTTTTACAAATATAATCGATAGCAGATATTGGCATTGGTCTTCACTGAATATTTCATCAAAAAGCTTGATTATTAAAAAAGATAGAGGGGAAAATGTTAAAATACAGCTATTTTCGGTCACAAACCTCTATTGACTTAAATAGTGTTTAACTGGACGAAATTAAGTACTTATTAGGGGTTTTTAAATTGCTGAAACTTCCTTAATTTGCAACATATTCACTTGATTTTGGTGTCATTTTAAAGGGGTTTACAAGCTCTACCCAGCTGTCTTATTTGTTTTTCAGATTTGAAAAATTTGTCCACTTACTACTTGTAGTAATAATTCATGAAGTATATAGAAAACAAAAACTAGAGCTGAGAAATATTAGATTTAGCGCAGTTTTTGAAAATATTCGCATGTAGAATGGAAATGTGTATGTTTGTCTGTATGTGTGTGTGTTTATATATTATATATTAAATAGCACTTTACGTGAAATCTGTTAACTGTTAACTCACTGTAATGCTCAAAGATCTTTTGAGGAATTTACAGAACATTGTTGAATTAAAGATGGCTGCATCTGTAGATGAAAATGTAATTGAACTCAGGTAAAACGTTTTGTATGTGTTACTTGTTTTTGTTTTTGTAAAACTAGTAAAATAGGTGATACAGTTTTATAAATTCTTTCTGTTACAAATTCCCATGGAATTTAAGTATGATATCGGAAAGCGAGACGCCAAGAGAAAAAAACGAAAAAAAAACAAAAACGTGTTGTGTTTGTTGATCTGCACAAATCATACCGGTATGACAGCATCACCGCTTTATGATCCATACTTCTTGGGCCTTGGACACCTGAGAGTATAGGCATTGATGAGGCTTTTGTTAATCATATTCTTGATATTGGTTATATAGATATTTTCCCATTTTTTGTAAAATAACTTAAACAGGAAATCTTAAGTTTCTTTCTTTTTTTCAGTTTCTTTTTAAAACTTAGGGATAATTAATAATTATAATTCGTCTAAGTTAGGGTGTTATTTAGCAGATAATAAAAAAAGTAAATCCTGTTTCACAATTATTTAAAAATAATTTGATTAAAACAAATATATCAGATGAAGCAGGGCTTATTTGTAAATTTGTTTTGAACATTTTTAATTTTTAATTGTTTGGTTTCATTGCCATGAAAAGTTATAATTTGTCAGTAATTTATTACGATTCTAATTTCTTTTGATTGTTAGTCATCTAAAAACTAGAATCAACTGAATGCTAAATATTTCCTTGATTCTCTTATATATTTAATAAACGTATTTTTTTTTTCATCCAGTGAATCAGACAGTGACAATGGCAATGAATCTGTTAAAGAAAAGAAACACAAACACCGTCACAAACATAAACACAAACATAAACATGGTAGTGACAAACACGACAAACACAAGAGAAAAAAGAAGAAACACAAACGAGACAAAGCTGACTCCGATTCTGTGTCAGAGAGCAAACGTTCTAAACTGTCATATGAAGAAAACGACTTGGAAAAACTTGAAGCAGCCCGACTAGCCCTACAGGCTCAGCTTGATGGCAGTGGAACTTGTAATGGTGTCTCTAAGAATGTCAATGCTATGGGCCTGATTGCTGAAGGTTATGGCACAGATTCTGAAGAGGAAGGGGAGATAAAAGATGAACAAATCTGGATGGAATTAGAGAATCCATATGTCGAGCAGGAGAAGGAGAATATCAAAGAGTCCAGTGAAAATGAAGAGATAAAAATTTCAGACAAAAAACTAAATAAAGAAAAAGAACATATCCAACAAAGTGAGATTTTGCATGAGAGGAAAGTGGCTGGAGATGATGCTGAAGTTATTGAAGATAATGATGACAGCGGTGAGGATATTATTTTCATGGGCGAAGAAGCTGGCCGCAAACCACGGACTGTGCCTGATTCAAAACATGCAAGCAAGCACGACAAAGCAAGCAGTAACGATGCAGGTCATCGTAAAACCAGCTCAAGGTCTCGACGGAGGTCGAAATCGCCAGGTCATTCCGAGTCTCGAAGTAAACGCTCACAGAGTGAAGACAGAGAAAAACGGTAATGAACAGTTACAAATATTTGTATTTCATTTATTTACAATTTAGAAACATCAAGATAGAGCTGCAATAATAAAGCAGTTTACATTAATGTTTAGTATCTGATTTCTAAAATAATGTATTTATTTTTTACTTGTTTTATTCAGTTTCTTTTGGTGGTTTTGCCATTGTAATTCTGTAAATTGACATCATATTCCTAGCACCTAGATACTAAATGACAGTGACAGCTGTGTTACATTAAGAAGTCTCTAGGTAGTTAAAGTAGGTAGTTTCAGTGAAATGTTTGTTTTGCAGTAAGAGAGACAGATAGTTAAAGTAGGTAGTTTCAATGAAATGTTTGTTTTGCAGTAAGAGAGACAGATAGTTAAAGTAGGTAGTTTCAATGAAATGTTTGTTTTGCAGTAAGAGAGAAAGATAGTTAAAGTAGGTAGTTTCAATGAAATGTTTGTTTTGCAGTAAGAGAGAAAGATAGTTAAAGTAGGTAGTTTCAGTGAAATGTTTGTTTTGCAGTAAGAGAGAAAGATAGTTAAAGTAGGTAGTTTCAATGAAATGTTTGTTTTGCAGTAAGAGAAAGATAGTTAAAGTAGGTAGTTTCAATGAAATGTTTGTTTTGCAGTAAGAGAGAAAGATAGTTAAAGTAGGTAGTTTCAATGAAATGTTTGTTTTGCAGTAAGAGAGAAAGATAGTTAAAGTAGGTAGTTTCAATGAAATGTTTGTTTTGCAGTAAGAGAGACAGATAGTTAAAGTAGGTAGTTTCAATGAAATGTTTGTTTTGCAGTAAGAGAGACAGATAGTTAAAGTAGGTAGTTTCAATGAAATGTTTGTTTTGCAGTAAGAGAGAAAGGTCGAGAGAACGCGCAGAGCATGCTAAGAGGTCAGGTCACGAAGCCCACAGTGCTAGAGAGCGGTCGCCACGGCGATGGATTTCACCAGCACGTCCACATTCCGACCACGTTGATGACAGAGAGTCCATGCGCAGACGTGAAGAGATGGACAGAAGGAGAGAAGAGTTCTCCAGAAGAAGAATAGAAGAAAGGAGAAGAGATGAGGAGAGGAGGGCTAGAAGTCCAGGCTCACGAAGGTTTGTCACCAAATTCACTTTTTCAGTCAGATGTGAAAATGTATTGTTTTATAATGTAATATTGTGAAGTTCCAAATATCATAATTGATGTCGTCCAGTGTTTAAGAGCAAGTTACGATTTTAAAATAATTCATGCTTCCAGTTCCACGTTGTAAGTTGCAACTGAAAGATAATGGAAAAAAAAAAAAAAAGAAAATAAATGTAATTATTTTGCTGACAATAAAGAAAATCAGAGAAATCTGTTTCCATATTGTAACTGAAGGAAAATTGAAAAATAAATATAATTATTTCACTTGCAATAAACAATTGAGAAAGTTTTAAACAAGCTGATTGTGTTGCTGTAGACGAAGATCACGTGAACGGCGATACGATCGAAGTCGATCGCGGGACAGAGACAGGAACAGGTCACATGATCGCGGAGACAGAAGACGTGGCGACGGGGAACCCATGGACAAGTTTGCTGGGAGTTTGTCGGAAGGCATGGCTGTAAAACAGGAGTCTTCAGACTCCGAGGAGTAAGTCTGCTTGTCATATTGATTAATGTTTTAATTCAGTTCATTAATTTAGTTCACATTTTAGTTTAGATTTAGTTGATTAATTTAGTTCACATTTATTAGTTTAGAATTATCAGTGTTGATTAATTTAGTTCACATTTTAGTTTAGATTTGGCAGTGTTGATTAATTTAGTTCACATTTTAGTTTAGATTTAGTTGATTAATTTAGTTCACATTTTAATTTAGATTTAATTTTATTTTAGATTTTAATTAATTTAGTTCACATTTTTGTTTAGATTTAGTTGATTAATTTAGTTCACATTTTAATTTAGAGTTATAAAACTGGTAACATGGTGTAGCTGAGAAAGTGAAACATTTATTTTTAATTTTAGTTAGCTGTGACGATAACTGATTATGCATTGTTACAAATTAAATATTTTTATGTCCATTAATTTCACAATACTTGATGAAATGTGTTTGTTAATTTCAGAATACTTGACTTGAAATGTGTTTGTTGTTTCAGAATACTTGATGTAGAATGTGTTTGTTTCAGAATACTTGATGTGAAATGTGTTTGTTGTTTCAGAATACTTGATGTAGAAATGTGTTTGTTATTTCAGAATACTTGATGTGAAATGTGTTTGTTGTTTCAGAATACTTGATGTGAAATGTGTTTGTTGTTTCAGAATACTAGATGTAGAAATTCCACCTGATGAATCAGATGAAGAAGCAGAGATTGCCATGCGACGACGTCTTCGCAAAGCGATGTTGATGGTAAGTACTGAGTTGTTGATGATGTTATCTCCTGTATTGATAATGTTGCAATTACACCCTACAGCCCTTAGATCAAGTATATTTTAAATCATAATTTACCTGTGATTTTAAATCATAATTTACCTCATGAGCATTTTAATGACTACATACATACATACACACACACACAAACATATATATAAATATACATGTACACACACAGGTGTTTATAGATAGATAAACAGATAAATATATCAATATATATATAGATATACAGATATAGATAAATATGTATGTTTGATATATATTTTATGTACTGTTTTTTTTTTTTTGTTCTATCCTTAGCATAATGAATGTCTTTTTTATACTTAGATTATAGATATATATGGATGATGCTTATATACAACTTTTCATCAAATACAGACATGCACTATTAGCTTCATAAAATATCCTAACATTTTGTTTTGTTTGTGTGTGCTTAGCAATCTGTGTTTTTCATTTGTCACATTTAATTTTGATTTCTTTTCAGCGGTTGGGTAAGAATGGTGATGAAGCTAAACCCAACGAGAGCGCTGATCAGAAAGAATCCACAGAAGTGCCACCTAGTGGTCAGCCAGACATACCAGACAAACCAGTGAAGCCAGACAAGTCAGACAAACCAGACAAGCCAGACAAGCCAGAACCCAGTGCAGACAGAGTCCAGACAAATGGGTCAGAGGTCAACTCTGTAGAGACCAAACAGAACAACAGTGTAGAGAAGAACAACGACACTGACAGCAGTAGCAGCAGCAGCCTGGAGTCTGATGACAGCGCTGATGACGATGTTGATGCAGACAGAGTACATCGCGAGTTCCGAGAAGAGTCGCAGGATTTCGAGGCGTCGATGAATGAGAAAAGGAAAATTCTAGAAGAGTCAAAAGGTAGAGATTTAACTAATCTTCTGAAATATGAAAGAAATTTTGAATATTTGTTAAACATAGAACTGCCGTTGTATCAGATCTCTAACAGGGCAGTTGATGTTACCACTACTAAATTATATGAGATGGTCATTTTTAGACAGGTTTCTTTGCTTTAGTTTTAACATTCATAAAAGATGAAAGAATTGTGAGTTTTTGAATATATAGAGATGGATACTGATAATGGTTTAGTTTGGAATATTTAAATACTTTACTATTTTTTTATTTTTGGTGATCATGTATTTTTAGTAGAAGTTTTTGGAACAGTTTTGACTAAACTGTGGTAACCACGATTTGTATGTTGTAAATATATTGCTGTATGATTTGTTTTTTTTTTTAACCTTTTTAGCTCTGTGAATTGATAAAAAAAAAAAAAAAATTCTTGGTAGATTGTTTGATAACAAAATATTTTGTATTAAGTATTAAGTAAATATTCATGTTTTACTCAGCACTGGAGAATTCGAAAGGAGATGATGCGACTAAGAAGATGTCAGCTCACAACTTTGACATGTTTTCTGAGAGTGTCGAACTGGCTGGAGCCAACTACAGTGTGAGTGTTTTTCAGATGTTAAAGATGACAATAACTACTTGATTTGCAAAATCTTATAATTAAATTATAAATTTATATTAACGAAATTGAAGAAAAAAATGTATCTAGCTGAAATATTTTCAGGCAAAACTAAGTACTTCTGTTTGGAAATTTCTTTAGAATTATATTTTTGTCTCTTTTTTTGGTAATAATATAAGGGAATTGTGTTGTCAGTTAATTTTCAAAAATTCATTCTTTTGGTTTCAGAGTCCAGGAATTACAAGGTTCCATGGTTTTCACGATAATCCTAACTTGATGGATAACTGGGATGACGCTGAAGGATATTACAGTGAGTGCAGATAACAAAAACAAATTTATTTATAATTTTTTTATGTTAATTGTTAACCTGTACTGAGATGTTTGTTGTAAATGACTTTGTTTTAAGAGATGAACGTTTCTGGTTTTCAGGGGTGCGTATTGGAGAAGTGCTGGAAAAGCGATACTCTGTGTACGGCTTCACGGGTCAGGGCGTGTTCAGTAATGTGGTTCGTGCGCGGGATGCAGCCCGAGGAAACTCAGAAGTAGCCATTAAAATCATCAGAAACAATGAAATGATGTGAGTCTGTTTAGTATTGTGAAACGAGAGAGATAGAGAGCTTGATCTGGATTTTGTTAAAGAAATCTTGAACATTTACAGAAGCTTAATGCTTTATGACAGTAAAAGAAAAACCCTTTAAAAAAGTTTCTTTAAGTTCCTCAATTTTACTTTGAACAGACATTGTTAATCTTTATAAGGATCTGAATATATGTATAGTGTTGTATAATGATCTTGATTCTTTCCAAGAAAAAGAAAACTGTGCAGAGAAGTAGACAGATTTCAACTCAGTTTCAAGTATTAAAACTGCAGAATTTCTGCCATGGTTCACTTTTGTTGATAAAACAGATTTCACATTTTCATTAATTAAATTGTTTTAGTCTTATTGTTAAACAATCTTTTCTCATTTTGAGTTTTATTTTTTTCAAAGGCATAAGACTGGTTTGAAAGAATTGGAGTTTCTACGAAAACTTAACGATGCTGACCCTGATGACAAATTTCATTGCCTTCGACTGTACCGACATTTCTTTCATAAAAATCATCTTTGTCTTGTTTTTGAAAGTCTTAGGTAAGTTGTAATTTTATTATATATATTTTTTTTTTTCTGTCAAACTTAACATTTATTGTGATGTACATTTGGGCTTTTGAATAGAAGTAACTATTAGTATAATGATTGTGTTTGGTAGGTAAATAATTTCTCATTCAATCTTAAGATTTGTGTTTACTTTCTTACATTACTAAAATACAGTGATAGGTTTAACCCTTTTGGTGCTGTTGACGGGATATCTGAATATAATTTAAGTCTAGGTCTCATGTTACATTTGCTGAATGACATTGTGCAAGAATAGAATACTGTGTCATTTTTGTTTTTGTTTTTTTATACAGTGAAAATAGATTAATTTCCAAAACAAACTGTGACTGAAAAGTATGTGTTGCTTCAAAATTTGGTGCAGTGGGTTAAACGATGAACTAAAAATATTTTTTTATATTTCCAAATGATTCTTTTTTTTAATGGTTGCATTTGAAGCTATTCCTTTGTGCACTATGATAAATCATTTGTATTTTTAAATGTTATTAGCAAACACAAATCCCAGTATTGAATAGAACAGCACACACAAAAAAAACCCAAGTATTAATGACATTTGTAAATAAAACGTGTGTTTTGCAGCATGAACCTGCGGGAGGTGTTAAAGAAGTATGGAAAAGACATTGGTCTGCACATTAAGGCCGTGCGCTCGTACACTCAGCAGCTTTTCCTTGCACTCAAACTCCTGCGTCGAGCGTCCATCCTGCATGCTGACATCAAACCAGACAACATCCTGGTGAACGAGTCGAAGCTGTTGTTGAAGTTGTGTGATTTTGGTTCAGCGTCGCACGTCTCTGAGAATGACATCACGCCCTACCTCGTCAGCAGATTTTATAGAGCTCCGGAAATCAGTAAGTTTTGTAAAGACAGCTTTAGTATTGACATGTATTTTAAATAGATTTTTATAGAGCTCCAGAAATCAGTAAGTTTTGTAAATATAGCTTAATTGTTCACATACATTTTAAATAGATTTTTATAGAGCTACAGAAATTAATAAGACTTACAAAAGTAACTTTAGAGAATACAAGGGACTATCATACGTGTGTCTATGTTGTCTATGTTGACACACACACACACACACACACACACACACACACACACTCAAAACCACCACCTTTCATATCATTATACTTGTACAGTTTTAGGAATGGGTTATGACCACAACATTGACCTCTGGTCAGTCGGCTGCACAATCTATGAACTGTACACAGGAAAGATTCTCTTTGCCGGCCAGTCTAACAACGAGATGCTCAAGTTCATGATGGATGTTAAGGGTAAGATTCCTAACAAGATGATTCGCAAGGGAACATTCAAGGACCAACATTTTGACTCGGGTTACAACTTCTTGTACCACGAAGTGGACAAAGTCACACAAAGGGTGAGTGAAACTGTTTACATCCAGATTAACTTTATATTGTGTTTTTATGAGTCTTGTTATCCAGTCTTAAAATCTAAGACATTTTAAGACGTCTTTGCCAAATAATATTGAAAAATTTTTGGTAATCTGTGTCTGTGGTCCATAGCAGGTATGTCTAAATTTGAAGCTGAAAGTTTGTTTTTTAAGTTTAAAATTTGAAGAGGTCAAGGTAAAAGAGACTTTTTCTTTTTTTTAAAATTTGGAATGATGGATGTCTTGATACTGTTTCATTTTTAATGACAGTTGTTTTTATTTTATAGAAATTGTTTTAATATTTTATATATGTGAGTATGTCTGTGTGTGTGTGTGTGTGTGTGTGATTTTATTTTACTGAAATTGTGTTACACTAATTTCAGTACAACTTACTGTCACGTTAAGCTGTTGGTGTCAGTAGAAACAACTTTTTTGACTGTTGTTGTTAAAATATTTAGATTTATTATTTAATACAGCAAACTGAGTAATGTTTCATAGCAATATGTTTTCATTTATTTCCTTATTCACATTTTTGATTGGTCGTTTTCTTCAAAAAATTTAAATAAATTGTTTTAAAACTATAGCATGTTCCTCATGTCATCCAACATGTAATATAAAATTCTTTATTTATCTCTTTTTTTTTTGATACTTTTATCTTTTCACTGATTTTTGCCATTTTCCCAGCCACACATTCACCCTGTCATCTGCCACTTGTTTGTCCACCCTTCTCATCAACCCCCCATCAATTTACCCACCTTCTCTGTCCTGCCCGTCACCTCTTTCCTTCCTTCCTTCCTTCCTTCAATTCAACACCATCGTTCAAACATGATCTTTTTTAAAAGTGACATTATTATACAACTCAGAGATTTTCTTAAAGCCCTGTCTGTCACTCTGTACATCCTTTCACCCGTCCATCCATCCATCCATCCATCTAGAACTGACATTGTGTTTTCAGGAGAAGGTCACTGTGCTCAACAACATAAACGCTACGAAGGACTTGCTGGCAGAAATGGTTGGATATCAGAGGCTTCCAGAGGAACAGCTTCGCAAAGTCTCCCAGCTGAAGGATTTGCTTGACCGAACACTGATGTTGGATCCATCCAAGCGAATCAGCCTGAATATGGCGCTGACACATCCATTCATGCAGGAAAAGATATAGCAGTCGCGGTCGAAGTCCTCCACATGGCTGTGAAGATGAATTGGTTTGACAGTGTGTCATGGTCCAGTGCATTTTACATTCATTAAATAATGACTTGAATTAAAATACTGAGTGATTGTTTACTGAGGCGTATATGTTTGTATGAAGACATTAGTTACTTTGTTTTTAATTTTAAAAAATTATTATTATTATTATTATTATTATTATCTAAAATGTTTTTCAGTATTGCCACCAGTAACATGTTTATTTTTGACTGACATGAGCAAGTATGTAACAAAAAATTTGTCAGTTCACCTTGGAACAGTTACAGAAAATTTTCATTGGAAAAACATTTTCACTTTTTATTGAATTGTATGTGAAGATCAGGGAGATAATGAAACATGGGTGTGGTTTATCTTCTCTTTTCTTATTTTTCTTTTATAGATTTCATATTATTATTATAATTATTATTATTTTGTTTATAGTTACATATTTTGTCTTTTTGAAACAAAAAACAAAACAAAAAAAAAACATTTGTTGGAATTTTATGGTTAATTGTTTTATATGTTCCAATTGATTTTCCACAATAAAATTATGATTAAATTTAATTACATTCACTAAAAGTCAAATCTCATTCTTCAGATATTAATTTACAACATTGTCACAACAACCAGCAGCTTAAAATTTCTAATTAGATTAACTAATTTCTTAATTGTTTTTAATTGTAGCAGAAACATAAGCATTAATTAATTAATCAGTGGATTACTAAGCATTCTAGATTTTTTTTTTTTTTTTTTACTGAAATGGAAGATTACCTTTTTATTAATTTCTAAATAGTGTAAATATATTGGTTAGATTGTTTCTAACAGTTCATGTGATTGGCCATCTTTCATGAAAGAACAGTGTTGATTGGTTAGCAAATTTACTTTCAGCTATTATGACTGGAAGCATATTAACAAAAAGAACAAAATTCATTGGTTAGCAAATTTTCTTTCAGGTGTTGTGATTGGCCACCTTTGATAAAAGAGCAAAATTCATTGGCTGCCTTTATGATCGAATGAGCCAACATTTGTTCAGAGTTTCTATTGGAAAGTCAGATAAGTTATCTTCCATTTATAGTGAGTAAGGGAGACAACTACAACTTGTCTGAACAGGCAGGTTTAGTCGGGATTTTGTTTTTTCAGATAGATTATTTGTTTGTTTAATTACTGGTAGCAGACAGAGTTATTGAAAAGTCATTCCTGTTTTTTAAATTTTTCTATTATTATTTTTGCTGGATTTAAGTGAAACACACAGAAACTGTGAGTTTTGAGTGTTATTTTATTATGTTAAATAATATTTACCTTAATTTTAGGCTCATTTATAAAATCCTCTTTTTAAAATATTTTTATGAAAAGGTTTCTTTATGTTTAAAGATTGAAATCAAAATGGAGAAGATTATAAGTAAAAATTACCCCTCTCCAAAAAAACTCTTTAAATATACCAAGTAAAGAAATAATTACTTCCAGAATATAACATGTTAAACAGAAATATAAATAACTGTAAAAAAAAAAAAAGTTTTCTTGAATTTATTAATCATATTAATTTAACTTTTTTGTAGAGAAATGACCTGTTATAACCAAAATAGACAAAGGGATTTAAAAAAAATAAAAAAAATTCAGCATATAGAGCTATCAATTAAAGTAACATGGGATTTAATATATAACGAAATGCACTTAATACACTTTTGTTTTCATGTTTGTTTTGTTTAAACCCAGTTACTACACATTACTGTATGAAATAAAATAACTAAAAATAGATGTTGATTTTTCAAACACCTTGCATACAGATTTGTGGCAGTGTCATATTATTGATAATATTTTCATTCAGTTCACATCTTAGTAAAATAATTAGCTGTTTGGTGATTAGTTTGTGTATTTTGATACAGAGATTAAGTATTGTAACAAGTATCATTTGAAATAAAATATCTTTACAAACAATAAGCACTGGATTTAGTTTCTTTAACATTAAATGTTCTTTTATTTTCTTGCCTTTAATCTTAAATATTTATTATTATTATTATTATTATTTTTTTCTATTGTTCTGTGTTTTGGTTCTGTAATTTTGTCAATAACCTTATTTCCAGCTTGTTTAAAATATCTAAATTTTAAGTAACGAAGATTCCTTATCTTTAACATATATTCTTTAAAAATGAATAGAGTTATGTCACACTGATACTAATTATAGTTTTGTTTTACTGTCATGTATACACTGCTGTCAAAATCAATCTGATTTATAAATATTTAATAAACTTTAAAATGGAAGATCAAAAATAAAGAGAAAATGATAATAATTCTTATTTTAAAATTATTGTTATTGTTGTTATTATTATTATTTTTATTATGATT
This sequence comes from Chrysomallon squamiferum, assembly GCA_012295275.1. Lineage (NCBI taxonomy): Eukaryota > Metazoa > Mollusca > Gastropoda > Neomphalida > Peltospiridae > Chrysomallon > Chrysomallon squamiferum. The sequence goes on from CM022667.1 coordinate 5,042,957, forward strand.
GAATGCATAACAAAATTCATTTTCTTTTTTAATAATATTGCAAACAGAATTTTTTTTTTTAAACTAATTTGATATATTTTTTCTTTGTTCCTGTTGCTACATTGGAAGAATTATCTGTACAAGGTCAAGGTCAACCTGTAGGCAGGCAGGCGGAGCTGGAATCTGAAGTGCAATGTAATGCAATATAAATAGTAACAACAATAATATTAAAAAAAAAAAAAATATTTTTTTTAATTTGTAATTTTTTTTTTTTGTAATCATTTTCTTTTATTTATCAGCACAAATACAAAACACCATATTTGGTACATTTTAATTACATTATAAAATAATTACTTTTTTTTTTTTTTTTTTTTAAAATGACAAATTAATGGTTATTATTATTATTTTTTTTATCTTGGTAATCATCCATGGATGTTGATTTAACAGAGAAGAGAACGAAACTCCTGCCAGCTCTAAATAAACAAAGTTTATTTACTTATTTATTACCCAGGACTGTCTGAGAAGTTAAAGTTGTTGATTTTAGATTGCGGCACACATTTTGTATAAAGATTATCATGGGAAAAAAAAAAAAAAAAAAAATTAATATTGTTTAAACCAATGCTAAGTAGCTACAGAATTGTTCTCAACAGCTTTCTGAGAGACTTTGTAGGTCACAATTTTCACTTTGTGTTTTTATGATTTTAACGGTCACAGCACTCGGGATCAGTTACAACAGATCTCCATTTGACTTTAATACCTATTTTAATGGTTTCTTAATTATAACTGAACTTCAGTATACTACATCATGTTTACATTTGTCCTGAACAATGACCTCTTTTTCTAACACAGATGAAATGTTTGTGGTAATTACCAAGGCCAGTCAGATTTCCTGTTGTTGTGTCTGTGAAAAGCATTGAGCAAGATGAGTAACAGTTAAACAATTTAGCAGTGTAGCAGCATGTTCCTGAGTTGTTTAATAATCTTAAACTGTTGGAATTTTGGAAATCACAGATGGCGTGTTGGGTTCTACAGTACGGCTTGGATGTCTGCTTGTATGAGGTCTGTACATGGCTCTTCCACTGAGACTGATAAAACAGTGTAGAAGAGAAAAAAGTGTTTCTTTACACTATATTGTTAGTGAACTCTCTCAAAAAATAAAACAAAACAAAAAAACAACAACCCCAAAACAACCTGCAGAAACCCCGAAATAAATGGAAATATTGCATTTGACATTTTAGGTTTGTTTATGACTTGGATTCCAACAATTCTGTGTGTTACTAAAAATTCATGAAACTCTTAATTAACATGCTTATATCATTAATGTGATGATAGTGAAAAAGTGACTCACTGCCCCATTTCATTTAATCAGGTGTCATTAAAAATTACCAATGTACAAATTATTATGTCTGCTTATACTCTTTTTTTTTAAAATGGTGATTGGAATTGTAGAAGTATGAACAGAGCAGCAGAGATGAATTTGTGTAATTTCTTGTCTCAGTATTTGTTTTTCCTTGCCAGTATTTCTCAGAGGAGACAGTACATATAGAATAAGCTAAAAAGGAGACTGTTTTGTATTATTTGTATTATCATTGTAAATATATTGTGCATATTTGGAAATAATTGTTGTGGTAATGGTGTTTGATGAATCAGCCATTTTGATTTCTTTCTTGTTACTTGCATCTTGTACAGAAATGTCTTTTATTTATTTTAAAGAAAAAAACAACATAGTTAAAAATAATAATAATAATTATTATTATTACTACTACTATCATTATTACTGCTGTTATTATTATTATTTTTTTTTTATTATTATTATTATTATAATTTTTTATTTATTTTTTTTTATTTTTTGTTGTTAAAATTTCCAAAAACAGATTGAAACTGATTGTGATGATGAAGGTTCAGGTAAAAAATTAAACATGAATTAGATTAAATAGGTAAATGTTTGAACAGGTAAGCAGAAGACAGAAAGAAGAAAGATGACACCTCAAATACAATGGATACATCTTTTTTATTTATTGATTTAAATGATGGAACTAAAAATATTTTTTATTTTTATATAACTCTTTAAAAAATATTTTGTAATATATACTAATGTTTCAACAAATTTGGGTGAAATGTTTTAATTGTCTATCTTGTTTTGTAGGTTGTCATGGATACAGAGTGAAGCAGATGATTGCTGAACAGTTATAAGGTTAACACACAAACAAAAAAAAAAAAAAAAAAAAGGAATATTAATTCATGCTGCTGCTGTTACTTTCATTATGTTTGATTGTAATAATTATTTTTGTTAAAACATACAGATTTTTAATAGATAAGATTTAAAAAAATGTTTGGATGTCTCAGTCTCAGCAAATGATTAATTAGGACATCTTCTCTCTAATTTTTTTTTTGTCAGTTGGGTATAGAGAACTGTTTACTTGGGAAAAGTACCAGTGCTCTAAACAGAGTGAGCAGTCTGATGATGGCCTGTTACTTGCTTGTACTTTCACAATCTATAAAGATTATTTTTATGTGTTTTTGAATGTTAAAGATGTCATTTTAAATAGTTTTAACAGTTATTTGGGAATATCGTTTTAGAAAAATGACAGAAAATGTGATTGAAAAAAAAAACCATTTAAAAAAAAAAAAAAAAAAAAAAAAAAATCCCATGTTTTTTTTTCTCTATTAATAGTTTTTGTACAGGAACACAGAAATAAAAACTGACATTTTTTAAAATTACTGTTTATCTTTTTTCATTTTTATTTTTGTGGGATTTGTTTGCTTAAGAAACTTGTAATTAAGTTTTTTAAATGTATTTTTTCATTTTTATTTTTCAGGTAAGATAGTCATTGTCTTGAAAAGGAATGAGATTTTGTTTTCTTTCTTTGGGAAGTGTCCACAATGTTGAAAATTCATCTGCAGACTGAATGACCTTGCAGTTTGTGTCAGTGACATTCATAACCTTTGAGGAGAAAAATAAACAAAATTGTCAGAAGGAATGACTGTGGCAACAGAGCCTATTATTTTTAAAACTCTATTTAAAAAAAGAATTATTAAAATGTAAGATGAAAATACATGTTTTATGTGTTAATGACTGTCTTAATTACATATACATACATTACATACATTACATACATTACATACATACATACATACATACATATACACACACTTTAAGTTATAAATTATTTTTTATTCTAAAGAGAAATCTTTTGCTTATGGTTAACTTCTTTTAAATACAGTTGAATCAGCTATTGTATTCCGAGTTCAGGTGTGAAGATTCCGGTTAGAGTTACCTTCTCCTTGATTAATTAATACAGAATCTACTGGCATCAATGAAAGAAGCTAAGATACAAATCTCTTGGCTGTTAATGCAAAGTTTTATTATTTCTCAGTATTAATATTATTATTTGATTAATTAATGCAATTTATTAACTTATCTATTTTTCTCTTGATTACCACCATGTAATGGATTAGCCCATGGAAACAAAGTACAAAAAAAATATATATAATCTTTTGCTTTTACAGATAATTTACATATAGTTTAATTTTGGTTAAAAAAAAAAAAAAAATAAGGAAAAAATAAATATTTATAATAAATGTTTTATTTCCATTGGTTAAACTGAGAAAAACATTTAGTAAAACATAAAAATAAATAATTATTATTTAGATCATCACGATAAACACATTTAGAAAAATGTATAAACAAAAAACACTGTTTAAGCTACAAAAATCATGAAAACAAAGCCGTTCTGATGTATTTATTATATGCCAACATGAAAAGAAAATCACAACATTAGGTAAGTTTATGAAATTAGTAAAGAAAACAATTAAAATATCAAATGCAACAAATAGTTTCATAATGCTAATGTGTTCATATATTTTTTCTGAGTATAAGTCAACACAAAAAGAGTAAACAAAGAGCATCAGAATCATTGATCCTTACACTTCCCATTAGGATACAAGGATACTTCCTTCCCCAACCAGTGTTCCACAAAATCTCCCCAGTATATGAGAAGGTGCACACAAAGGTGACTTCCTGCTAATGATAAAAACAGCTGTGTGATAATTTAGTTTAACTTCTGCTATCAGTATGTTAACTTTATTAAAATACTCCCTTTCTTTTGTTCTTTGCATATAAAACATTGAGATCAAATTAAAAGGAAATCTGGGTCTTTGTGAAGGAAAACTTGTAGTGTCTGGTTACCTGTTCAACATCTATGATAAATAGCTTTTTTTCACAACCATGACACCAAAATAAAAACTCATGATTGTTTGATTTCATTGAGAATTAATGCCACATCATAACATAAATATTTCTTTTGAAACAAAATGCAATGTGAATGGAACTTAAATAATTTTCAACACAGTTTACTTACACTAAATGTCCAGTCACATTTTCATTGGCCAGTTTCACACATTCTGGTATCTAGCTTCTCTGGAGCCATTGCCACAACCAGGCAGATTTTCCAGCTTATTAATAAGCTGTTCTTTGAATTCATTCTCTACATTGTTTACGTCTGGCCACTCTATAAACTCGCGTCGTTCAAGAATTCTTTCAAGTTGCTTAGGGATGCTTTTTGGTGGCAGCTTTCCTACCTTCACTACTGTGTAGTCTTCAATTTTTCCATCTAGTTTGGTTTGAATAATGATGGGAAATTGAAATTCACAACAAAAGCGACTATCTACATAATGCGTCAAAATTATGTATGCGTGTTTACTGGCTTCAAGTGCTTCATCAAAATTGGATATTTCAGGTTTTCCATATGTGTAATCCCTACATGGAAAGCAGAATTTGTAGTTGCCGTTTAAGGCTTGTCCACCAAGCTGACCGTTGTCTAAATTGGGCAAGAATTTATTCGCAACCCACTCTCGATCTTCTTCAGCCATTGAGATGTAAGCATCATAGACTTTCTCGTCACCAGGAATTTCCTGGTACTGTTCTTGATGTTTATTCTTCTTGTTCTTTTTCAGATATTTTTTCATTCGGTACCATCTCAGCTGAATAAACCATCTATGTCTGTGCAGAAGCAATCCAACGAATGAACAGAAAATTACAGTTGAAATGACACCACCTATTATTTTGTATAATGTGTAGTCAGTGCAGTCAATATGAGATGAACAGAATACACTGACTTTCTTAGTGTGCCAGCTTGAAGGAGAATTGCAGATCATCTCGTTCTGATGACTAAGTTCAGTTTTTGTTGTTTTCATCCACTGACAAAAGTCTTGAAAAGAACAAGTACAAGCAAAAGGGTTGTGAGAGAGATTCATATGTTGTACAGACTGCAGATTTTTCATTGATGATCTTGGAATTGTAGAAATTAAGTTATTATTCAGATCCAGTTCTTGTAGAGCATTAGTAGAGGCAAACAGATCTCTTCCCCAGAATGAAATTTTGTTCTTTGTGAGATCAAGGATTTTGAGAGATGCAAGCTCCATAAATGTGTCATCAGGAAGATATGTGATGTTGTTGCTGGATAAGTCGAGTTGTTCCAGTTTGGTCAGACCTCTCAGAAGATTATTTTCTATGAGAACTGGTCCCAAGTTGTTGTTCTTCAAAATCATGTATTTGACAGAACTCAAGCTGCTGAAGAGGTCGTCTGGAAGAGAATGAATCTGATTGTTTGCCATGTTGAGATAGATAAGAGATGAAAGACTGGAGAAGAGGCCTGGTGTTTGTTGGATAGCCTTCAGATTGTTGTCACTGATCTCAAGAGAAATAAGTCTAATTAAAGAAATAAACAGTTTGTGCGGCAGAGTTGCTATTTTGTTTCTCTGCAGGTGCAGTTTTTTCAAATTTTGCAGGCCAATAAAGCTACCTTCATGAAGCTCATGAATGCCATTTTGAGTTAAATAGAGTTCTTTCATGTTTGTAAGATAAGAAAACACGCTGTCCCCAAGTCGGTCAATGTTGTTTCCATTAAGATGAAGTATTTCTAGTGAGGGAGGCAGTCCACTTGGCACAGAAGTTAAACTGTTGTCACTCAAAAACAATAGTTTAATAGTGAGATTCTCAAACGCTGACTCTGAAACCTGATCAATCTGACAAGCTTGTAAGTCTAGCGTCAACAGTTTTGGCAGATTTGCAAACGCTCTATCTGGAACTGTTTTTATCTTGTTGTTTGGCATCATCAAATACTTCAACGAGCTGTTTCTTAATATTCCGAAGGTGTAACTTGGAATTCTACCATCCAGCTGCAGACTTCTAATGTCGAGAGAAATGAGTTCTGAAGTTTGAAGTCCAGAGAGAACCATTTCAAGCTGCTTAGAATCAAGAGGATTGAGTCCTATTCTCAGAGACTGAAGTTTGTTGAGGTAAGTAAATGCCAAACTGTCAACAGACCTAATGTTACATCGTGTTATTTCCAGTCTGCGGAGACATGAGTCACGTAGATTTCTGAACGTGTTGTTATTCAGGATTCCAATAGGATTGTTACTGAGAACAACGAGATTCAGGTGAGTAACATTAAGGAACGAACTGGGAAACGTGGCATTTCTAACGTTATTACCTTCCATCACAAATGTCTGGAGACCAACGAGATGTTTCACTTCAGGTATGGCTTTGAATCGATTAGCTGATATTGATAAGAAGTTGACAGATCTGGCACCTTCAAAAGCATCAATGTCATAGTCTTCAAGGTAATTTGTTGTAAGAATAACTGACTGCAGCAAAGGACATCCATTGAAAGCATTCTTCATGATCTGAGTTATCTGATTCTGTCTGAGGTCCACACTGATCAGGGTCTTCAGATAAGCAAAAGCAAATGGAAAGATGGAACCGATTACATTGTGGTCTAGTTTTATTGTTTTCAGATTAGTAAGGTTGCCGAAAGTGTAAGAAGGGACAGTTGGAATTCTGTTGTGACTCAGGGCGACATACTGTAGGTGGATCAGCTTGCTGAATATGTCCTGTGGTATCTCTGATATCTCGTTGTATGACAAGTAAAGCTTCTCAATAGCCATGGGCAGATCTGCTGGGACTTCTTTCAAACCCTTACCATCACAGTTCACTGATGTCAAAACCTTGTTGCAGATACACAAGTGTGGACATTGGTCTTGGCTGATAACCAAGTCTGTGGCCAAGAGCAGAACAAGAAAACCACAAAACAGTCTGAAACAAAATAAATGTATGTATATAGATGGTTGCACCAGACATGTTTTAATTACACTCATTTGTTCACACACACAATCAAAGGTAGAAGAAATAAAAGAAGATTATATAATTAAAATATTAATAAATACAAATAAAAATGAAGAGATAGAGTAAAACATGGAAGTACGTAGAATACATTTTAGCCAATAAAAGGTTCACTTAGTGAAAAGCAGGAACTAAATGTTTTAGTTATAAATAAATAAAACCTCATTGTTATGGCTAGTGAAAATCACATTGAAATATATGGGGAAAATAAACTTTTGAGATAAATTCACTTGCCAAATTTGTTTTCATCCAATACAAAAAATATTCATAGTTCAGCTTTTTAGTGAAGGAAAACATTTACTTGATCATTAACTTTTGAAGAAAAATAAAAAAATATGCTTCAAACAAATAACTTCAAAAAGAAAAACGTCTCGAAGCAGACGATAGAAACTAAGACGGTATTCGGGAAGGTTCGGATCTGTCCGCGTATTCGACCGAGATGATCCGAGTGGTCGGGATACTGGGTCAGCGTGACACACTTCTGTTCATCAAGGCTACAGTTAACTACAAATAAATGCTGGCAAATTAGGGTAACCGGAAGCGTCCGGTTTACCTAACGACGAGCAAATCTTGTAGGTGAAATAAATATCTGCGATAAAATTATTAATAGCTGCTCTTGTGTTATTACATGTGTGTGTGTGTGTGTGTGTGTGTCACGTAATATTTTTTGGGCAACTAAACCTTAACATTTTTAAACATTATTATTATTATTATTATTATTATTATTATTATTTTTGTTGTTGTTGTTGTCGGTGTTGTTGTTAGGTTGTTGTTATTGCTGTCGCTGCTGCTGCTGCTGCTGTTATTATTATTATTATTATTATTATTATTATTATTATTATTATTATTATTATTATTAGTGCTAATATAAAAAAGATCGTACGAAAAATGTAGCCTGTCAACTCGGAATCACTTTCCAGTTTCCCCATCATTAACACAGACACCACCACTATACACGGAAAACAAATTTCTCATTTTATTTTAAAAACAACATTTTTCTATAAACTTATTCTTTACACAGACAGACTGCACTTGACTTAACCCCGGTTTAGCGAGCGCGTTAGGCACACATCACTAGTTCTCCGTCAGAGTACGTCTATATCGTTAATTGTCTTATTATCTGATTACTTCATAAACTGAAGATTATTAACTACGAAAAGAATGCAACAATGAAAACAGATTAACCGTACTAAAAAAAATAAATAAATAAAAAAATAAATAAATAAATAAAATTAAAATTAAAAATAAATAGAAAAACATGAGAATAGCAACAATGCAGTCTAGCGGTTCGTTATTTTAAAAACAGTGACATACGAACCTCATGTCGAGTGTAGACAGACCAGCCAGTGTAGGTTCGACAGCTCGCCAGCAATACCTGTAGCAAGACGGTGATGTTACAAATGCAATTAAATAAATTTAGTCATTTCCAGTATAATGTAAATCGTCATAGGAATTCCAATTTCAGTTGCTATTTTTCATCGAAAATTTGTGACCCGTTTCGACACTATTGCGTAGGCAACGTATGGAACGGTCTATTCATCAAGCGTAGGTGATTCAGCTCCTTGATGCCATCCCATCTATACAAAAGCAAAATTGTTTTCTTTAGTTAATTCATTAGTTTTGTTATCTGGTTTTCAACCTTCTTTTATACATGTTCATTCGAATTAAATTGTATATAATTATATAGTATTTCTAATCAACAAACTTATTTTAAAAATCGAAAAAAAAAAAAAAAAAAAAAAAACGCCTACAGCCTATTCGGCTGGGAAAATCCGGATGATTAATTTAAATGTCAGATTACGAAATGGGTATTTCCATATAATTATAAGCCTTTGTAGATCTTGTTCAGAAACTGTGGGCAGATAATTGCAAATTATGGAATGTTTCTAAAATAGCAGACAACTATTACTGTAGAGCAGTCGTGGGAAAACTGCGGTCAGCCTAATTTCACAAGGAAAATAACGTTAATTCAAATTTTATAAAATCAGTCTATTTTGCATCTACTAATACACTAAAACACACGTAATTTTTTAATTATTATTTTTTTTTTTATGTTTTTAATTATAACAGTTCCTGAAGTAAATGAAAA
>CM022667.1:5057207-5062207 GCA_012295275.1 Chrysomallon squamiferum
CTGTCAGTTATCGTAGCTTGATATCAATATGAATATTTCGCAATGTCATCCTCCATTAGTATAGAAAGGGTTTAAAAAAAATAATAATAATAAAAAATAAAAAATTATGTATGTATGTATGTATATGCAAATAAAATAAAATAAAAAGTAAATTTGTTGTGCAGTCTGTAACATGTAAAACATGCAGTTCAGTATTCACTATTCGGTAGTCACTGTTCAGTATTCACTATTCAGTATTCACTGTTCAGTATTCACCGTTCAGTAGTCACTGTTCAGTAGTCACTATTCAGTTAAACTGGTTGTTTATCTTGCAGAAACCATCGTTGTGCTGGATCACTTGTTTGGTGAGCGTTTGTCAGCCGTATACAGAGCTGAACGAGTATTTAGTACACAGTGTTCAAATGATTTTGTCACTAACTGATAGCGTAATGGAAATAATACTTGTATTAATATTTTAGTAGTAGTAGTAGTAGTAGTAGTAGTAGTAGTAGTAGTAGTAATAGCAGTGTTGTAGTAATAGCAATAATAATAGTAGTATAATTGAAGTAGTAGTAATAATAGTTGTATTAATAGCAGTAGTAGCAGTTGTTGAAGTAGTAGTAATAATAGCAGTAGTAACAGTATAGTAGCAGTAATAGCAATGTTGTAATTGTAATAGTAATAATAATAACAGCAGAATGAGCAATAGTAATAAAACACTAATTACAAAATATAATTATTAACAACCATAAGAAAACAAAACAAAACTAAAATAAACACCTAAAGAACACAAAAGCAATCTGATGTTTTCATATTTATGTAAAATATTTCTTATTGCAGGATGATAATAATTACGTAAGTATGAAAATACTAATTTAATACAAGGTATTTGGTACAAATATTTCAAATAGTACTAACACTATTAACAGAAATTATAATAAGAAGAATTAACAAAAACAAGAACAATCAATAATAATAATAATAATAATAATAATAAATAATAATAATAATAATAATAATAATAAACCTCTTTGTTGAAATATATAATGCTTGAAGATACATATACACACTTTTTCATATTTAATTTTAAATATATCTTCTTTTTATTTTTTTTTTTTTTTCCAGGAACTTATTGAAATAATAATGTAATAAAAATGAGAAGCTCTTTGTTAGTTATTATTTTGTTTGTTTATCTTCTTATTTTATGACTCTGGGGTGTATCAGTAGTACATTTTGAGTAAATATAAAAAAAATAGTAAATATGTTCGTTGTGAACAATATAATATCGAGTGCATTCATGAAATTTATGTAATAATAATAATTCTGTTATTTTAGGTTATAATGGCTTTTAAACTTTTTGTTAAAGATATCTCTTCTAAGTCAATACGCCAGAATTTGTAAAAAAAAAAAAAAAAAAAAATATTTTATATTAAAACAATACACCATAAGACCAAGTGACAAAAAAAGAAAAGAAAAAGAGAAAAAAGTTGTTCTTTAGAAACCGATAAAAATTGTTGTTCACACAGAAACCACACACGTACATTATATGTTCACACACACACATTATTATATATATAATAAAAATAGAAATAAAAAATATAGAACCCCCCAAAACAAACCAAATGAAACAAAAAAAAAATATAGCCAAAAAAAGCCCATCAAAATGAAAATAAGAAAACAAGAACAACAAACACACAAAGCAGAAGAGAAAAACAATAAAAGAAAACATATAAAAGACTTATTCTGTTTTTCTCCCCAAAAAGAAACCTTGTCGCTGATGATAAAAGTCTTCCTTAATCACAAGTATGAAACCAAAAAATATATATAAAAAACACATATATGTGTGTGTGTGTGTGTGTGTGTGTGTGTGTGTATACATATATATATCTCTGTGTGTGTATATGTGTGTGTGTGTCTGTGTGTGTACATATATATGTGTTTGTGTGTGTATATATATGTGTGTGTCTGTGTGTGTGTGTGTGTGTACATACATACATACATTATATATATATATATATATCTATAAATAATAAATAAATGAATAAAAAAAAAAAAAAAGAAACAAACGTTAAAGAAAGAAAGAAAGACCTAAAAAAGAAAAAAAGAAAAAGAAAAAAGACAAAACAAACAAACAAACAGTGTATTTGTAGTTTTGTGAGTGCACTGTGCATGGCAATTAAAATGAAGAAAAAGAAGAAGAAATAATTATATAATAATCACACCAAATTATAAATATAATTATGTCGTTTCAAATTCTGTAGATATAATAATAATAATAATAATAATAATAATAATAATAATAATAAATACTAGTAATATACAAATTCGGGTAGACTGTAGAGCGACAAATGGAGTATTTCTGACGTGTGTATAAAAGACACGTAGAGAGGCGTGTGAACTGACACGTGGTCCTGGTGCTATCAGTTACGACACACAAAGTGCACACGACACGTTCAAAACTGCACCGCTCCCGAGCTTTTTTATCTGAGATTTAACAACGACAGACGTAAGTAAAACTTTCTTAGTTTACGTGATTTAAACTGTCTTACTCAACTATGAGCTGTAGAGACAAAATTATATACATATATAAAGAATGACGATGAAGTAAGTCGAAAGAAATGATTATACAGTCCGTTAGTTCTTTTAAATAAACAGTCAAGAGTTACGCGGTATCAGCAACTTTTAGATGTGGTGTCATCACTGCACTTAAGATACAGATTATAAATAAAATAAAATTAAAAGTTAAATTTTCTAGTAGTACCAGTATTAGTCGTAGTTGTAGAAGTAGTAATTGATTACAAAGCTGTAGAATAATTATCAAAAGGTTTGATTTTTTTTTTTCAACAGTATATGTTTTATAAAACATTTAAAATAACAATTTACTTTCTAAACCATGTCTAATGTTAGTACTGGTTTATTGGTAGTATTTATAGTGAACTTTCGAAAATTGATTTGCGACTAAGAACGATATTTATTGAATATCGGATCGGTGACTTTTGGTAGCAGTTTTACTAATAACCTGAAAACTAAATACTAATAGAATTAATGTTCAAAGTAGTCACTGAAGGTGCTCTATGGTAAATAATATTTGTAGCAAGATGATATTAAAATTTAGTTACTAACATTCTCAAGTCTAAGATCTTCCACTGACAAAGCGACTAGCGAGTGGCGTTGTTGCAACTGTTGACGTCATATTTATGTACTTCCGAACAAAGCGGAAGGATGGCGCGGTTTTGTATTTTTTTCATTGAAATTACGTTACTTTAAAGCTTATTATTATTATGAATGTTTTACTGCGAATGAAATTACGTTACTTTAAAGCTTATTATTATTATGAATGTTTTACTGGGAATGAAATTACGTTACTTTGAAGCTTATTATTATTATGAATGTTTTACTGGGAATGAAATTACGTTACTTTGAAGCTTATTATTATTATGAATGTTTTACTGGGAATGAAATTACGTTACTTTGGAGCTTATTATTATTATGAATGTTTTACTGGGAATGAAATTACGTTACTTTAAAGCTTATTATTATTATGAATGTTTTACTGGGAATGAAATTACGTTACTTTAAAGCTTATTATTATTATCAATGTTTTACTGGGAATGTCGGTGAAAACATTTACCTGGAAAATGTATTTTTGTGCTAACAAAGACACAATCACGCTCCAAGTATGCAAATGATGCTGTATCGTAAATAATTTATCAGAAAAAAAGAAGAAAAAAAAAAGAAAAAGGAATATTTATTTAATACGAATTCTACCTATTTTTTTTTTACCAAGTTTTATTAATTAATTAATTAATTAATTATTATTATTATTATTATTATTATTATTATTATTATTAGTAGTAGTAGTAGTAGTAGTAGTAGTAGTAGTAGTAGTACTCGTTTTTATTATTATTTTTTTCATTATGTTTTCCATTTGTCTTTTTTACTTTTTCATTCCTTAGATTTGTAACAATGAATTTTCTTCTGCTGCTTGTCTGTATAGCTGCTGCAAGCTGTAACGTACTGAGTTCGATACTTCACAGAGAACATCAGTTTATTAATGAAATCAAACTAGATGGTACATGCTGTACTGTCAGCTGTTTACAAATATACTCAGCTTAATATAAAAATAATAAATAGACATTAGTGGTCTAATTATTACGTTTGAAATAATATAATTTATCAGAGAGAGAGAGAGAGAGAGAGAGAGAGAGAGAGAGAGAGAGAGAGAGAGAGAGAGAGAGAGAGAGAGAGAGAGAGAGAGAGAGAGAGAGAGAGAGAGAGGCACAGCACGCCGTAATTTGTTAAATAATAATAAAAACGTAGATAATATAAGTAAATAAACAATGAAATAAATAATAATGATGATGATGATGATGATATATTTAAGATTTATATAATAGTAGTAATAATAATAATGATAATTATAATGATAATAATAATAATAATAAAATTAATGATGATGATGATAAAATAGTAATAAGAAAAGTAATAATGATGATGGTGATGATAAAAATAAAGTTTTTTTGACTTAATAAATATATTAAAATTGATTTGTGTTCAGTTATCGACGAGTTGAGACTGCGACTGGCACAACTACAACGACAATTTCCAGAGCATCATCCACAGCAACGATTCGTGACAGACAACATACAAGGTGCGGTTCAGGGTACGCTAACAAACACATTTTTACCTTTCAGTCATACTGTGATCATGTATAATCTTTTTTTCATTATCTGCACACACACACAAACACACACACACTAGTAAGTAGAGGCATACACAGATACATACATAGATACATACAAAGACGAAATTTCCATTAAGTTTTGTAGTTAAGCTAATGACGATGATGGTGATGATGGTGATAAAGTATAGAAACAATGAAAAACTGACAAATGTTGTTAGTACTGTTATTTTTCCTGACATTATTATTATTATTATTATTATTATTATTATTATTATTTTTATTCAGGTGTTTCTGGAGCTGTACAGACTGTGTCTCATGGTAAGTTACCATGTCTATT